>CAUDMG010001597.1:30000-52500 GCA_958450375.1 Homarus gammarus | reverse complement strand
CTCCCTGTGTTGTAGTCCTCCTCCTCCTCCCTGTGTTGTAGTCCTCCTCCTCCTCCCTGTGTTGTAGTCCTCCTCCCTGTGTTGTAGTCCTCCTCCTCCTCCCTGTGTTGTAGTCCTCCTCCTCCCTGTGTTGTAGTCCTCCTCCTCCTCCCTGTGTTGTAGTCCTCCTCCTCCTCCCTGTGTTGTAGTCCTCCTCCTCCTGTGTGTAGTCCTCCTCCTCCCTGTGTTGTAGTCCTCCTCCTCCTCCCTGTGTTGTAGTCCTCCTCCCTGTGTTGTAGTCCTCCTCCTCCTCCCTGTGTTGTAGTCCTCCTCCTCCTCCCTGTGTTGTAGTCCTCCTCCTCCTCCCTGTGTTGTAGTCCTCCTCCTCCCTGTGTTGTAGTCCTCCTCCTCCTCCCTGTGTTGTAGTCCTCCTCCTCCTCCCTGTGTTGTAGTCCTCCTCCTCCTCCCTGTGTTGTAGTCCTCCTCCTCCTCCCTGTGTTGTAGTCCTCCTCCTCCCTGTGTTGTAGTCCTCCTCCTCCCTGTGTTGTAGTCCTCCTCCTCCCTGTGTTGTAGTCCTCCTCCTCCCTGTGTTGTAGTCCTCCTCCTCCTCCCTGTGTTGTAGTCCTCCTCCCTGTGTTGTAGTCCTCCTCCTCCTCCCTGTGTTGTAGTCCTCCTCCTCCCTGTGTTGTAGTCCTCCTCCTCCCTGTGTTGTAGTCCTCCTCCTCCTCCCTGTGTTGTAGTCCTCCTCCTCCTCCCTGTGTTGTAGTCCTCCTCCTCCCTGTGTTGTAGTCCTCCTCCTCCTCCCTGTGTTGTAGTCCTCCTCCTCCTCCCTGTGTTGTAGTCCTCCTCCTCCCTGTGTTGTAGTCCTCCTCCTCCTCCCTGTGTTGTAGTCCTCCTCCTCCCTGTGTTGTAGTCCTCTCCTCCTCCCTGTGTTGTAGTCCTCCTCCTCCCTGTGTTGTAGTCCTCCTCCTCCTCCCTGTGTTGTAGTCCTCCTCCTCCTCCCTGTGTTGTAGTCCTCCTCCTCCCTGTGTTGTAGTCCTCCTCCTCCCTGTGTTGTAGCCCTCCTCCTCCCTGTGTTGTAGTCCTCCTCCTCCTCCCTGTGTTGTAGTCCTCCTCCTCCTCCCTGTGTTGTAGTCCTCCTCCTCCCTGTGTTGTAGTCCTCCTCCTCCTCCCTGTGTTGTAGTCCTCCTCCTCCCTGTGTTGTAGTCCTCCTCCTCCCTGTGTTGTAGTCCTCCTCCTCCCTGTGTTGTAGTCCTCCTCCTCCTCCCTGTGTTGTAGTCCTCCTCCTCCCTGTGTTGTAGTCCTCCTCCTCCTCCCTGTGTTGTAGTCCTCCTCCTCCCTGTGTTGTAGTCCTCCTCCTCCCTGTGTTGTAGTCCTCCTCCTCCTCCCTGTGTTGTAGTCCTCCTCCTCCTCCCTGTGTTGTAGTCCTCCTCCTCCCTGTGTTGTAGTCCTCCTCCTCCTCCCTGTGTTGTAGTCCTCCTCCTCCTCCCTGTGTTGTAGTCCTCCTCCTCCCTGTGTTGTAGTCCTCCTCCTCCTCCCTGTGTTGTAGTCCTCCTCCTCCTCCCTGTGTTGTAGTCCTCCTCCTCCCTGTGTTGTAGTCCTCCTCCTCCTCCCTGTGTTGTAGTCCTCCTCCTCCCTGTGTTGTAGTCCTCCTCCTCCTCCCTGTGTTGTAGTCCTCCTCCTCCTCCCTGTGTTGTAGTCCTCCTCCTCCTCCCTGTGTTGTAGTCCTCCTCCTCCTCCCTGTGTTGTAGTCCTCCTCCTCCCTGTGTTGTAGTCCTCCTCCTCCTCCCTGTGTTGTAGTCCTCCTCCCTGTGTCGTAGTCCTCCTCCTCCTCCCTGTGTTGTAGTCCTCCTCCTCCTCCCTGTGTTGTAGTCCTCCTCCTCCTCCTGTGTTGTAGTCCTCCTCCTCCTCCCTGTGTTGTAGTCCTCCTCCTCCCTGTGTTGTAGTCCTCCTCCTCCCTGTGTTGTAGTCCTCCTCCTCCTCCCTGTGTTGTAGTCCTCCTCCTCCTCCCTGTGTTGTAGTCCTCCTCCTCCTCCCTGTGTTGTAGTCCTCCTCCTCCTCCTCCTCCTCCCTGTGTTGTAGTCCTCCTCCTCCTCCCTGTGTTGTAGTCCTCCTCCTCCTCCCTGTGTTGTAGTCCTCCTCCTCCTCCTGTGTTGTAGTCCTCCTCCTCCTCCCTGTGTTGTAGTCCTCCTCCTCCCTGTGTTGTAGTCCTCCTCCTCCTCCCTGTGTTGTAGTCCTCCTCCTCCCTGTGTTGTAGTCCTCCTCCTCCCTGTGTTGTAGTCCTCCTCCTCCTCCCTGTGTTGTAGTCCTCCTCCTCCTCCCTGTGTTGTAGTCCTCCTCCTCCTCCCTGTGTTGTAGTCCTCCTCCTCCTCCCTGTGTTGTAGTCCTCCTCCTCCCTGTGTTGTAGTCCTCCTCCTCCCTGTGTTGTAGTCCTCCTCCTCCTCCCTGTGTTGTAGTCCTCCTCCTCCCTGTGTTGTAGTCCTCCTCCTCCCTGTGTTGTAGTCCTCCTCCTCCTCCCTGTGTTGTAGTCCTCCTCCCTGTGTTGTAGTCCTCCTCCTCCTCCCTGTGTTGTAGTCCTCCTCCTCCTCCCTGTGTTGTAGTCCTCCTCCTCCTCCCTGTGTTGTAGTCCTCCTCCTCCCTGTGTTGTAGTCCTCCTCCTCCCTGTGTTGTAGTCCTCCTCCTCCTCCCTGTGTTGTAGTCCTCCTCCTCCCTGTGTTGTAGTCCTCCTCCTCCTCCTGTGTTGTAGTCCTCCTCCTCCTCCCTGTGTTGTAGTCCTCCTCCTCCCTGTGTTGTAGTCCTCCTCCTCCTCCCTGTGTTGTAGTCCTCCTCCTCCTCCCTGTGTTGTAGTCCTCCTCCTCCTCCCTGTGTTGTAGTCCTCCTCCTCCTCCCTGTGTTGTAGTCCTCCTCCTCCTCCCTGTGTTGTAGTCCTCCTCCTCCCTGTGTTGTAGTCCTCCTCCTCCCTGTGTTGTAGTCCTCCTCCCTGTGTTGTAGTCCTCCTCCTCCTCCCTGTGTTGTAGTCCTCCTCCTCCCTGTGTTGTAGTCCTCCTCCTCCTCCCTGTGTTGTAGTCCTCCTCCTCCTCCCTGTGTTGTAGTCCTCCTCCTCCCTGTGTTGTAGTCCTCCTCCTCCTCCCTGTGTTGTAGTCCTCCTCCTCCCTGTGTTGTAGTCCTCCTCCTCCTCCCTGTGTTGTAGTCCTCCTCCTCCTCCCTGTGTTGTAGTCCTCCTCCTCCTCCCTGTGTTGTAGTCCTCCTCCTCCTCCCTGTGTTGTAGTCCTCCTCCTCCTCCCTGTGTTGTAGTCCTCCTCCTCCTCCCTGTGTTGTAGTCCTCCTCCCTGTGTTGTAGTCCTCCTCCCTGTGTTGTAGTCCTCCTCCTCCTCCCTGTGTTGTAGTCCTCCTCCTCCTCCCTGTGTTGTAGTCCTCCTCCTCCTCCCTGTGTTGTAGTCCTCCTCCTCCCTGTGTTGTAGTCCTCCTCCTCCCTGTGTTGTAGTCCTCCTCCTCCTCCCTGTGTTGTAGTCCTCCTCCTCCCTGTGTTGTAGTCCTCCTCCTCCTCCTGTGTTGTAGTCCTCCTCCTCCTCCCTGTGTTGTAGTCCTCCTCCTCCCTGTGTTGTAGTCCTCCTCCTCCCTGTGTTGTAGTCCTCCTCCTCCCTGTGTTGTAGTCCTCCTCCTCCTCCCTGTGTTGTAGTCCTCCTCCTCCCTGTGTTGTAGTCCTCCTCCTCCTCCCTGTGTTGTAGTCCTCCTCCTCCTCCCTGTGTTGTAGTCCTCCTCCTCCTCCCTGTGTTGTAGTCCTCCTCCTCCTCCCTGTGTTGTAGTCCTCCTCCTCCTCCCTGTGTTGTAGTCCTCCTCCTCCTCCCTGTGTTGTAGTCCTCCTCCTCCTCCCTGTGTTGTAGTCCTCCTCCTCCCTGTGTTGTAGTCCTCCTCCTCCTCCCTGTGTTGTAGTCCTCCTCCTCCTCCCTGTGTTGTAGTCCTCCTCCTCCTCCCTGTGTTGTAGTCCTCCTCCTCCCTGTGTTGTAGTCCTCCTCCTCCCTGTGTTGTAGTCCTCCTCCTCCTCCCTGTGTTGTAGTCCTCCTCCTCCCTGTGTTGTAGTCCTCCTCCTCCTCCCTGTGTTGTAGTCCTCCTCCTCCCTGTGTTGTAGTCCTCCTCCTCCTCCCTGTGTTGTAGTCCTCCTCCTCCCTGTGTTGTAGTCCTCCTCCTCCTCCCTGTGTTGTAGTCCTCCTCCTCCTCCCTGTGTTGTAGTCCTCCTCCTCCTCCCTGTGTTGTAGTCCTCCTCCTCCCTGTGTTGTAGTCCTCCTCCCTGTGTTGTAGTCCTCCTCCTCCCTGTGTTGTAGTCCTCCTCCTCCCTGTGTTGTAGTCCTCCTCCTCCTCCCTGTGTTGTAGTCCTCCTCCTCCTCCCTGTGTTGTAGTCCTCCTCCTCCTCCCTGTGTTGTAGTCCTCCTCCTCCTCCCTGTGTTGTAGTCCTCCTCCTCCTCCCTGTGTTGTAGTCCTCCTCCTCCCTGTGTTGTAGTCCTCCTCCTCCCTGTGTTGTAGTCCTCCTCCTCCCTGTGTTGTAGTCCTCCTCCTCCCTGTGTTGTAGTCCTCCTCCTCCTCCCTGTGTTGTAGTCCTCCTCCTCCTCCCTGTGTTGTAGTCCTCCTCCTCCCTGTGTTGTAGTCCTCCTCCTCCCTGTGTTGTAGTCCTCCTCCTCCCTGTGTTGTAGTCCTCCTCCTCCTCCCTGTGTTGTAGTCCTCCTCCTCCTCCCTGTGTTGTAGTCCTCCTCCTCCTCCCTGTGTTGTAGTCCTCCTCCTCCTCCCTGTGTTGTAGTCCTCCTCCTCCTCCCTGTGTTGTAGTCCTCCTCCTCCTCCCTGTGTTGTAGTCCTCCTCCTCCCTGTGTTGTAGTCCTCCTCCTCCCTGTGTTGTAGTCCTCCTCCTCCTCCCTGTGTTGTAGTCCTCCTCCTCCTCCCTGTGTTGTAGTCCTCCTCCTCCTCCCTGTGTTGTAGTCCTCCTCCTCCTCCCTGTGTTGTAGTCCTCCTCCTCCCTGTGTTGTAGTCCTCCTCCTCCCTGTGTTGTAGTCCTCCTCCTCCTCCCTGTGTTGTAGTCCTCCTCCTCCTCCCTGTGTTGTAGTCCTCCTCCTCCTCCCTGTGTTGTAGTCCTCCTCCTCCCTGTGTTGTAGTCCTCCTCCTCCCTGTGTTGTAGTCCTCCTCCTCCCTGTGTTGTAGTCCTCCTCCTCCTCCCTGTGTTGTAGTCCTCCTCCTCCTCCCTGTGTTGTAGTCCTCCTCCTCCTCCCTGTGTTGTAGTCCTCCTCCTCCCTGTGTTGTAGTCCTCCTCCTCCTCCCTGTGTTGTAGTCCTCCTCCTCCTCCCTGTGTTGTAGTCCTCCTCCTCCTCCCTGTGTTGTAGTCCTCCTCCTCCTCCCTGTGTTGTAGTCCTCCTCCTCCCTGTGTTGTAGTCCTCCTCCTCCTCCCTGTGTTGTAGTCCTCCTCCTCCTCCCTGTGTCGTAGTCCTCCTCCTCCTCCCTGTGTTGTAGTCCTCCTCCTCCTCCCTGTGTTGTAGTCCTCCTCCTCCCTGTGTTGTAGTCCTCCTCCTCCTCCCTGTGTTGTAGTCCTCCTCCTCCCTGTGTTGTAGTCCTCCTCCTCCCTGTGTTGTAGTCCTCCTCCTCCTCCCTGTGTTGTAGTCCTCCTCCTCCTCCCTGTGTTGTAGTCCTCCTCCTCCCTGTGTTGTAGTCCTCCTCCTCCTCCCTGTGTTGTAGTCCTCCTCCTCCTCCCTGTGTTGTAGTCCTCCTCCTCCTCCCTGTGTTGTAGTCCTCCTCCTCCTCCCTGTGTTGTAGTCCTCCTCCTCCTCCCTGTGTTGTAGTCCTCCTCCTCCTCCTCCCTGTGTTGTAGTCCTCCTCCTCCTCCCTGTGTTGTAGTCCTCCTCCTCCCTGTGTTGTAGTCCTCCTCCTCCCTGTGTTGTAGTCCTCCTCCTCCTCCCTGTGTTGTAGTCCTCCTCCTCCCTGTGTTGTAGTCCTCCTCCTCCCTGTGTTGTAGTCCTCCTCCTCCTCCCTGTGTTGTAGTCCTCCTCCTCCCTGTGTTGTAGTCCTCCTCCTCCTCCCTGTGTTGTAGTCCTCCTCCTCCCTGTGTTGTAGTCCTCCTCCTCCTCCCTGTGTTGTAGTCCTCCTCCTCCTCCCTGTGTTGTAGTCCTCCTCCTCCTCCCTGTGTTGTAGTCCTCCTCCCTGTGTTGTAGTCCTCCTCCCTGTGTTGTAGTCCTCCTCCTCCTCCCTGTGTTGTAGTCCTCCTCCTCCCTGTGTTGTAGTCCTCCTCCTCCTCCCTGTGTTGTAGTCCTCCTCCTCCCTGTGTCGTAGTCCTCCTCCTCCTCCCTGTGTTGTAGTCCTCCTCCTCCTCCCTGTGTTGTAGTCCTCCTCCTCCCTGTGTTGTAGTCCTCCTCCTCCTCCCTGTGTTGTAGTCCTCCTCCTCCCTGTGTTGTAGTCCTCCTCCTCCTCCCTGTGTTGTAGTCCTCCTCCTCCTCCCTGTGTTGTAGTCCTCCTCCTCCCTGTGTTGTAGTCCTCCTCCTCCTCCCTGTGTTGTAGTCCTCCTCCTCCTCCCTGTGTTGTAGTCCTCCTCCTCCTCCCTGTGTTGTAGTCCTCCTCCTCCTCCCTGTGTTGTAGTCCTCCTCCTCCCTGTGTTGTAGTCCTCCTCCTCCTCCCTGTGTTGTAGTCCTCCTCCTCCTCCCTGTGTTGTAGTCCTCCTCCTCCTCCCTGTGTTGTAGTCCTCCTCCTCCTCCCTGTGTTGTAGTCCTCCTCCTCCTCCCTGTGTTGTAGTCCTCCTCCTCCTCCCTGTGTTGTAGTCCTCCTCCTCCTCCCTGTGTTGTAGTCCTCCTCCTCCTCCCTGTGTTGTAGTCCTCCTCCTCCCTGTGTTGTAGTCCTCCTCCTCCTCCCTGTGTTGTAGTCCTCCTCCTCCTCCCTGTGTTGTAGTCCTCCTCCTCCTCCCTGTGTTGTAGTCCTCCTCCTCCCTGTGTTGTAGTCCTCCTCCTCCTCCCTGTGTTGTAGTCCTCCTCCTCCTCCCTGTGTTGTAGTCCTCCTCCTCCTCCCTGTGTTGTAGTCCTCCTCCTCCCTGTGTTGTAGCCTCCTCCTCCTCCCTGTGTTGTAGTCCTCCTCCTCCCTGTGTTGTAGTCCTCCTCCTCCTCCCTGTGTTGTAGTCCTCCTCCTCCTCCCTGTGTTGTAGTCCTCCTCCTCCCTGTGTTGTAGTCCTCCTCCTCCTCCCTGTGTTGTAGTCCTCCTCCTCCTCCCTGTGTTGTAGTCCTCCTCCTCCTCCTCCCTGTGTTGTAGTCCTCCTCCTCCTCCCTGTGTTGTAGTCCTCCTCCTCCTCCCTGTGTTGTAGTCCTCCTCCTCCTCCTCCCTGTGTTGTAGTCCTCCTCCTCCCTGTGTTGTAGTCCTCCTCCTCCCTGTGTTGTAGTCCTCCTCCTCCTCCCTGTGTTGTAGTCCTCCTCCTCCCTGTGTTGTAGTCCTCCTCCTCCCTGTGTTGTAGTCCTCCTCCTCCTCCCTGTGTTGTAGTCCTCCTCCTCCTCCCTGTGTTGTAGTCCTCCTCCTCCTCCCTGTGTTGTAGTCCTCCTCCTCCTCCCTGTGTTGTAGTCCTCCTCCTCCCTGTGTTGTAGTCCTCCTCCTCCTCCCTGTGTTGTTTGCCCTCGTCCTCCTCCTCCTCCCTGTGTCCTAGCCCTCGTCCTCCTCCTCCCTGTGTTGTAGTCCTCGTCCTCCTCCCTGTGTCCTAGCCCTCGTCCTCCTCCTCCCTGTGTTGTAGTCCTCCTCCTCCCTGTGTTGTAGTCCTCCTCCTCCCTGTGTTGTAGTCCTCCTCCTCCTCCCTGTGTTGTAGTCCTCCTCCTCCCTGTGTTGTAGTCCTCCTCCTCCTCCCTGTGTTGTAGTCCTCCTCCTCCCTGTGTTGTAGTCCTCCTCCTCCTCTCTGTGTTGTAGTCCTCCTCCTCCTCCCTGTGTTGTAGTCCTCCTCCTCCTCCCTGTGTCGTAGCCCTCCTCCTCCTCCCTGTGTTGTAGTCCTCCTCCTCCTCCCTGTGTTGTTTGCCCTCGTCCTCCTCCTCCTCCCTGTGTCCTAGCCCTCCTCCTCCTCCCTGTGTTGTAGTCCTCGTCCTCCTCCCTGTGTTGTGTCGTCCTCCTCCTCCTCCCTGTGTTGTAGTCCTCCTCCTCCCTGTGTTGTAGTCCTCCTCCTCCTCTCTGTGTTGTAGTCCTCCTCCTCCCTGTGTTGTAGTCCTCCTCCTCCTCCTCCTGTGTTGTAGTCCTCCTCCTCCCTGTGTTGTAGTCCTCGTCCTCCTCCCTCTGTAGTCCTCGTCCTCCTCCCTGTGTTGTAGTCCTCGTCCTCCTCCCTGTGTTGTAGTCTTCATCCTCCTCCCTGTGTTGTAGTCCTCCTCCCTGTGTTGTAGTCCTCGTCCTCCTCCCTGTGTTGTAGTCCTCCTCCCTGTGTTGTAGTCCTCCTCTCTGTGTTGTAGTCCTCCTCCCTGTGTTGTAGTCCTCTTTGTGTTGTAGTCCTCGTCCTCCTCCCTGTGTTGTAGTCCTCCTCCCTGTGTTGTAGTCCTCCTCTTTGTGTTGTAGTCCTCCTCTTTGTGTTGTAGTCCTCCTCCCTGTGTTGTAGTCCTCCTCCCTGTGTTGTAGTCCTCTTTGTGTTGTAGTCCTCGTCCTCCTCCCTGTGTTGTAGTCCTCCTCCCTGTGTTGTAGTCCTCCTCTTTGTGTTGTAGTCCTCGTCCTCCTCCCTGTGTTGTTGCCCTCGTCCTCCTCCTCCTCCTCCCTGTGTCGTAGCCCTCGTCCTCCTCCTCCCTGTGTTGTAGTCCTCGTCCTCCTCCCTGTGTTGTTGCCTCGTCCTCCTCCTCCTCCCTGTGTCGTAGATCTCGTCCTCCTCCTCCCTGTGTTGTAGTCCTCCTCCTCCTCCCTGTGTTGTAGTCCTCGTCCTCCTCCTCCCTGTGTCGTAGCCCTCGTCCTCCTCCTCCCTGTGTTGTAGTCCTCCTCCTCCTCCCTGTGTTGTAGTCCTCGTCCTCCTCCTCCCTGTGTCGTAGTCCTCGTCCTCCTCCCTGTGTTGTAGTCCTCGTCCTCCTCCTCCCTGTGTTGTAGTCCTCCTCCTCCCTGTGTTGTAGTCCTCCTCCTCCTCCCTGTGTTGTAGTCCTCCTCCTCCCTGTGTTGTAGTCCTCCTCCTCCCTGTGTTGTAGTCCTCGTCCTCCTCCCTGTGTTGTAGTCCTCCTCCTCCTCCCTGTGTTGTAGTCCTCGTCCTCCTCCCTGTGTTGTAGTCCTCCTCCCTGTGTTGTAGTCCTCCTCCCTGTGTTGTAGTCCTCCTCCTCCTCCCTGTGTTGTAGTCCTCCTCCTCCCTGTGTTGTAGTCCTCCTCCCTGTGTTGTAGTCCTCCTCCTCCCTGTGTTGTAGTCCTCCTCCTCCTCCCTGTGTTGTAGTCCTCCTCCTCCCTGTGTTGTAGTCCTCGTCCTCCTCCCTGTGTTGTAGTCCTCCTCTCTGTGTTGTAGTCCTCCTCCCTGTGTTGTAGTCCTCGTCCTCCTCCCTGTGTTGTAGTCCTCGTCCTCCTCCCTGTGTTGTAGTCCTCCTCTTTGTGTTGTAGTCCTCCTCTCTGTGTTGTAGTCCTCCTCCCTGTGTTGTAGTCCTCGTCCTCCTCCCTGTGTTGTAGTCCTCCTCCCTGTGTTGTAGTCCTCCTCCCTGTGTTGTAGTCCTCCTCCCTGTGTTGTAGTCCTCCTCCCTGTGTTGTAGTCCTCCTCCCTGTGTTGTAGTCCTCCTCCCTGTGTTGTAGTCCTCCTCCCTGTGTTGTAGTCCTCGTCCTCCTCCCTGTGTTGTAGTCCTCCTCCCTGTGTTGTAGTCCTCGTCCTCCTCCCTGTGTTGTAGTCCTCCTCCCTGTGTTGTAGTCCTCCTCCTCCCTGTGTTGTAGTCCTCTTTGTGTTGTAGTCCTCCTCCTCCCTGTGTTGTAGTCCTCTTTGTGTTGTAGTCCTCCTCCTCCCTGTGTTGTAGTCCTCCTCCTCCTCCCTGTGTTGTAGTCCTCGTCCTCCTCCCTGTGTTGTAGTCCTCTTTGTGTTGTAGTCCTCCTCCCTGTGTTGTAGTCCTCCTCCCTGTGTTGTAGTCCTCCTCTCTGTGTTGTAGTCCTCCTCCCTGTGTTGTAGTCTTCATCCTCCTCCCTGTGTTGTAGTCCTCCTCCCTGTGTTGTAGTCCTCCTCCCTGTGTTGTAGTCCTCCCTGTGTTGTAGTCCTCCTACCTGTGTTGTAGTCCTCCTCCCTGTGTTGTAGTCCTCCTCCTCCTCCTCCTCCCTGTGTTGTAGTCCTCCTCCCTGTGTTGTAGTCCTCCTCCCTGTGTTGTAGTCCTCGTCCTCCTCCCTGTGTTGTAGTCCTCCTCCCTGTGTTGTAGTCCTCGTCCTCCTCCCTGTGTTGTAGTCCTCCTCCCTGTGTTGTAGTCCTCCTCCCTGTGTTGTAGTCCTCCTCCCTGTGTTGTAGTCCTCCTCTTTGTGTTGTAGTCCTCCTCCTCCCTGTGTTGTAGTCCTCCTCCCTGTGTTGTAGTCCTCGTCCTCCTCCCTGTGTTGTAGTCCTCCTCCCTGTGTTGTAGTCCTCGTCCTCCCTGTGTTGTAGTCCTCCTCCCTGTGTTGTAGTCCTCCTCCCTGTGTTGTAGTCCTCCTCCCTGTGTTGTAGTCCTCCTCCTCCTCCCTGTGTTGTAGTCCTCCTCCCTGTGTTGTAGTCCTCCTCCCTGTGTTGTAGTCCTCCTCCCTGTGTTGTAGTCCTCCTCCCTGTGTTGTAGTCCTCTTTGTGTTGTAGTCCTCGTCCTCCTCCCTGTGTTGTAGTCCTCCTCCCTGTGTTGTAGTCCTCCTCCCTGTGTTGTAGTCCTCCTCCCTGTGTTGTAGTCCTCCTCCCTGTGTTGTAGTCCTCCTCTTTGTGTTGTAGTCCTCCTCCCTGTGTTGTAGTCCTCCTCCCTGTGTTGTAGTCCTCCTCCCTGTGTTGTAGTCCTCCTCCCTGTGTTGTAGTCCTCCTCTTTGTGTTGTAGTCCTCCTCCCTGTGTTGTAGTCCTCCTCCCTGTGTTGTAGTCGTCCTCCTTGTGTTGTAGTCCTCCTCCCTGTGTTGTAGTCCTCCTCCCTGTGTTGTAGTCCTCCTCCCTGTGTTGTAGTCCTCCTCCTCCCTGTGTTGTAGTCCTCCTCCCTGTGTTGTAGTCCTCCTCCTTGTGTTGTAGTCCTCCTCCCTGTGTTGTAGTCCTCCTCCTTGTGTTGTAGTCCTCCTCCCTGTGTTGTAGTCCTCCTCCCTGTGTTGTAGTCCTCCTCCCTGTGTTGTAGTCCTCCTCCCTGTGTTGTAGTCCTCCTCCCTGTGTTGTAGTCCTCCTCCTTGTGTTGTAGTCCTCCTCCCTGTGTTGTAGTCCTCGTCCTCCTCCCTGTGTTGTAGTCCTCCTCCCTGTGTTGTAGTCCTCCTCCCTGTGTTGTAGTCCTCCTCCCTGTGTTGTAGTCGTCCTCCTTGTGTTGTAGTCCTCCTCCTTGTGTTGTAGTCCTCCTCCCTGTGTTGTAGTCCTCCTCCCTGTGTTGTAGTCCTCCTCCCTGTGTTGTAGTCCTCCTCCTTGTGTTGTAGTCCTCCTCCCTGTGTTGTAGTCCTCGTCCTCCTCCCTGTGTTGTAGTCCTCCTCCCTGTGTTGTAGTCCTCCTCCCTGTGTTGTAGTCTACGTCATCACACTTCTTGCTGCACAACCCTCCTCCCTCTGGACCGCTACTTCGTCACTGTTTGCCATCCTCTGCCATCCTCCGCCATCCTTTTCCGTTCTCTCCAGCTCCACTTTTTTCACTATCTATCCCCGTGTTCTTGGTCTACCTCTCCTACCCTCCACAACCTCCTCCTACCCTCCACCTCCTCCTACCCTTCACCCCCTCCTACCCACCACCTCCTCCTACCCTCCACCTCCTCCTACCCTTCACCTCCTCCTACCCTTCACCCCCTCCTACCCACCACCTCCTCCTACCCTCCACCTCCTCCTTCCCTTCACCTCCTCCTACCCTTCACCTCCTCCTACCCTTCACCCCCTCCTCCCCACCACCTCCTCCTACCCTCCACCTCTCCCTAACCACCACCTCTTCCTACCCAACACCTCCTCCTCCTACACTCCACCTCCTCCTACCCACCACCTCTCCCTACCCTCCACCTCCTCCTACCCACCACCTCTCTCTGCCCTCCACCTCCACCTCCCCTCCACCTCCTCCTACCCTCCACCTCCTCCTACCCACCACCTCTCCCTACCCTCCACCTCCGCCTACCCTCAACCTCTTCCTACCCTCCACCTCTCTCTGCCCTCCACCTCCCCTACCCTCCACCTCCCCCTACCCTCCACCTCTCTCTACCCTCCACCTCCTCCTACCCTCCACCTCCTCCTACCCTCAACCTCTCTCTACCCTCCACCTCCTCCTACCCTCCACCTCCTCCTACCCTCCACCTCATCCTACCCTCAACCTCCTCCTACCCTCCACCTCCTCCTACCCTCCACCTCTCTCTACCCTCCACCTCCTCCTACCCTCAACCTCTCCCTACCCTCCACCTCCTCCTACCCTCCACCTCCTCCTACCCTCCACCTCCTCCTACCCTCCACCTCTCCCTACCCTCCACCTCTCTCTACCCTCCACCTCTCCCTACCCTCCACCTCCTCCTACCCTCCACCTCTCCCTACCCTCCACCTCTCCCTACCCTCCACCTCCTACCCTCCACCTCTCCCTACCCTCCACCTCCTCCTACCCTCCACCTCTCCCTACCCTCCACCTCTCCTACCCTCCACCTCTCCCTACCCTCCACCTCCTCCTACCCTCAACCTCTCCCTACCCTCCACCTCTCTCTGCCCTTCACCTCCTCCTACCCTCCACCTCTCTCTGCCCTCCACCTCCCGCTACCCTCCACCTCCTTCCCTCAACCTCTCCCTACCCTCCACCTCCTCCTACCCTCAACCTCTCCCTACCCTCCACCTCTCTCTGCCCTCCACCTCCTCCTACCCCCCACCTCTCTCTGCCCTCCACCTCCCCCTACCCTCCACCTCTCCCTACCCTCCACCTCATCCTACCCTCAACCTCTCCCTACCCTCCACCTCATCCTACCCTCCACCTCTCTCTGCCCTTCACCTCCTCCTTTCCCTCCACCTCTCTCTCTGCCCTCCACCTCCCCCTACCCTCCACCTCTCTCTGCCCTCCACCTCACCCTACCCTCCACCTCTCTCTGCCCTCCACCTCCCCCTACCCTCCACCTCTCTCTGCCCTCAACCTCTCCCTACCCTCCACCTCATCCTACCCTCAACCTCTCCCTACCCTCCACCTCCTCCCACCCTCCACCTCCCCTACCCTCCACCTCTCTCTGCCCTCCACCTCCTCCTACCCTCCACCTCTCTCTGCCCTCCACCTCCCCTACCCTCCACCTCTCTCTGCCCTCAACCTCTCCCTACCCTCCACCTCATCCTACCCTCCACCTCCCCCTACCCTCCACCTCTCTCTACCCTCCACCTCCCCCTACCCTCCACCTCTCCCTACCCTCCACCTCCTCCTACCCTCCACCTCCTCCTACCCTCCACCTCCCCTACCCACCACCTCTCTCTGCCCTCCACCTCCCCCTACCCTCCACCTCTCTCTGCCCTCCACCTCCTCCTACCCTCCACCTCCTCCTACCCTCCACCTCCCCCTACCCACCACCTCTCTCTGCCCTCCACCTCCCCCTACCCTCCACCTCTCTCTGCCCTCCACCTCCTCCTACCCTCCACCTCTCTCTGCCCTCCACCTCCCCTACCCTCCACCTCTCTCTGCCCTCCACCTCTCCCTACCCTCCACCTCATCCTACCCTCCACCTCCCCCTACCCTCCACCTCTCTCTACCCTCCACCTCCTACCCTCAACCTCTCCTACCCTCCACCTCCTCCTACCCTCCACCTCCTCCTACCCTCCACCTCCCCCTACCCTCCACCTCTCTCTACCCTCCACCTCCCCCTACCCTCAACCTCTCGCTACCCTCCACCTCCTCCTACCCTCCACCTCCTCCTACCCTCCACCTCCCCCTACCCTCCACCTCTCTCTACCCTCCACCTCCCCTACCCTCAACCTCTCCCTACCCTCCACCTCCCCCTACCCTCAACCTCTCCCTACCCTCCACCTCCTCCTACCCTCCACCTCCTCCTACCCTCCACCTCCCCCTACCCTCCACCTCTCTCTACCCTCCACCTCCCCTACCCTCAACCTCTCCCTACCCTCCACCTCCTCCTACCCTCCACCTCCTCCTACCCTCCACCTCCCCCTACCCTCCACCTCTCTCTGCCCTCCACCTCCCCCTACCCTCCACCTCCTCCTACCCTCCACCTCCTCCTACCCTCCACCTCCTCCTACCCTCCACCTCCTCCTACCCTCCACCTCCCCCTACCCTCCACCTCTCCTACCCTCCACCTCCCCCTACCCTCCACCTCTCCCTACCCTCCACCTCCCCTACCCTCCACCTCTCTCTACCCTCCACCTCCCCCTACACCTCAACCTCTCCCTACCCTCCACCTCCTCCTACCCTCCACCTTCTCCTACCCTCCACCTCCCCCTACCCTCCACCTCTCCCTACCCTCCACCTCCCCCTACCCTCAACCTCTCGCTACCCTCCACCTCCTCCTACCCTCCACCTCCCCCTACCCTCCACCTCCCCCTACCCTCCACCTCTCTCTGCCCTCCACCTCTCTCTACCCTCCACCTCTCTCTACCCTCCACCTCTCCCTACCCTCCACCTCCTCCTACCCTCAACCTCTCCCTACCCTCCACCTCCTCTACCCTCCACCTCCCTACCCTCCACCTCTCCTACCCTCACCTCTCCCTACCCTCACCTCCCTACCCTCCACCTCCTACCCTCCACCTCTCCCTACCCTCCACCTCCTCCTACCCTCACCTCTCCTACCCTCCACCTCCCCTACCCTCACCTCTCCTACCCTCCACCTCCCTACCCTCCACCTCCTCCTACCCTCCACCTCCCCTACCCCCACCTCCCTCCCTCCACCTCCCCTACCCTCCACCTCTCCTACCCTCACCTCCTCCTACCCTCCACCTCCTCTGCCCTCCACCTCCCCTACCCTCACCTCTCTACCCTCACCTCCCTACCCTCCACCTCCCTACCCTCCACCTCCCCTACCCTCCACCTCTCTCTACCCTCCACCTCCCCCTACCCTCACCTCTAGCTACCCTCCACCTCCTCCTACCCTCCACCTCCTCCAACCCTCCACCTCCCCTACCCTCACCTCCTCTACCCTCCACCTCCCCTACCCTCCACCTCTCCCTACCCTCCACCTCCTCCTACCCTCCACCTCCTCCTACCCTCCACCTCCCCCTACCCTCCACCTCTCTCTACCCTCCACCTCCCCCTACCCTCCACCTCTCCTACCCTCCACCTCCTCCTACCCTCCACCTCCTCCTACCCTCCACCTCCCCCTACCCTCCACCTCTCTCTACCCTCCACCTCCCCCTACCCTCAACCTCTCCCTACCCTCCACCTCCCTCCCTCAACCTCCCCTACCCTCCACCTCCTCCTACCCTCCACCTCCTCCTACCCTCACCTCCCCTACCCTCCACCTCCTCTACCCTCACCTCCCCTACCCTCAACCTCCCTACCCTCCACCTCCCTACCCTCCACCTCATCCTTCCCTCCACCTCCTCCTACCCTCCACCTCTCCTCCCTCCACCTCCCCCTACCCTCCACCTCCTCCTACCCTCCACCTCCTCCTACCCTCCACCTCCTCCTACCCTCCACCTCCTCCTACCCTCCACCTCCCCCTACCCTCCACCTCTCTCTGCCCTCCACCTCCCCTACCCTCCACCTCTCCCTACCCTCCACCTCCCCTACCCTCACCTCTCTCTACCCTCCACCTCCCCCTACCCTCACCTCCCTACCCTCCACCTCCTCCTACCCTCCACCTCCTCCTACCCTCACCTCCCCTACCCTCCACCTCTCCCTACCCTCCACCTCCCCCAACCCTCACCTCTCCTACCCTCACCTCCCTACCCTCCACCTCCCCTACCCTCCACCTCCCCTACCCACCACCTCTCTCTCCCTCCACCTCCTCTACCCTCACCTCTCACTCCCTCCACCTCCCCCTACCCTCCACCTCCTCCTACCCTCCACCTCCCCTACCCTCCACCTCTCTCTACCCTCCACCTCCTCCTACCCTCCACCTCCTCCTACCCTCCACCTCCCCCTACCCACCACCTCTCTCTGCCCTCCACCTCCCCCTACCCTCCACCTCTCCTCCCTCCACCTCCTCCCTACCCTCCACCTCTCCTCCCTCCACCTCCCCCTACCCTCCACCTCCTCTGCCCTCACCTCCCTACCCTCCACCTCATCCTACCCTCCACCTCCCCTACCCTCCACCTCTCCTCCCTCCACCTCCCCCTACCCTCCACCACTCCCTACCCTCCACCTCCTCCTACCCTCCACCTCCCTACCCTCCACCTCCCCTACCCTCCACCTCTCTCTACCCACCACCTCCCCTACCCTCACCTCTCCCTACCCTCCACCTCCCTACCCTCACCTCTCCCTACCCTCCACCTCCCTACCCTCCACCTCCTCCTACCCTCCACCTCCCCCTACCCTCCACCTCTCTCTACCCTCCACCTCCCCCTACCCTCCACCTCTCCCTACCCTCCACCTCCTCCTACCCTCCACCTCCTCCTACCCTCCACCTCCCCCTACCCTCCACCTCTCCTCCCTCCACCTCCCCCTACCCTCCACCTCTCCTACCCTCCACCTCCCTCCTACCCTCCACCTCCTCCTACCCTCACCTCCTCCTACCCTCCACCTCCCCCTACCCTCCACTCTCCCTACCCTCACCTCCCCCTACCCTCCACCTCTCCCTACCCTCCACCTCCCCCTACCCTCACCTCCTCTACCCTCACCTCCCCCTACCCTCCACCTCTTCCTACCCTCCACCTCCTCCTACCCTCCACCTCCTCCTACCCTCCACCTCCCCCTACCCTCCACCTCTCCCTACCCTCCACCTCCCCCTACCCTCAACCTCTCCCTACCCTCCACCTCCTCCTACCCTCCACCTCCCCTACCCTCCACCTCCCCCTACCCACCACCTCTCTCTGCCCTCCACCTCTCTCTACCCTCCACCTCTCTCTGCCCTCCACCTCCCCCTACCCTCCACCTCTCTCTACCCTCCACCTCCCCCTACCCTCCACCTCTCTCTGCCCTCCACCTCCCCCTACCCACCACCTCTCTCTGCCCCTCACCTTCTACCACACTCTTGTCATTCGCTTTATTATTGTCCTGGGGGGGGGGGGGTGTTTGTTTGTGGCATAGTTCGTCTGGCTAATTATATAAGGTACTTGTGGTTCTGTCTCCCAAGGACTTATTAATTCGTCTGTTTCATCAATCATCATATAAGTTGTAGAAAACTATTTTATATCTCCCCTCACAGGATTATAGACTTATTGTTTACCTTATATCTCCCCTTCACAAGATTATAGACTTATTGTTTACCTTATATCTCCCCTCACAAGATTATAGACTTATTGTTTACCTTATATCTCCCCTCACAAGATTATAGACTTATTGTTTACCTTATATCTCCCCTTCACAGGATTATAGACTTATTGTTTGCCTTTTATCTCCCCTTCACAAGATTATAGACTTATTGTTTACCTTATATCTCCCCTTCACAAGATTATAGGCTTATTGTTTACCTTATATCTCCCCTCACAAGATTATAGGCTTATTGTTTACCTTATATCTCCCCTCACAAGATTATAGACTTATTGTTTACCTTATATCTCCCCCTCACAAGATTATCGACTTATTGTTTACCTTTTATCTCCCCCTCACAAGAAAATGTATAATGTATAGTTTATGTTCTGTCTCTCTCCCCTCATCAGCTTATTGTATGTTATGTTATAGCCGCCCTGGAACACTGACTATCATGGTTTAAACACAGGGTTAAGGAATATGACTTAACTATCATGGTTTAAACACAGGGTTAAGGAATATGACTTAACTATCATGGTTTAAACACAGGGTTAAGGAATGTACTAATGGCGGGGGTTGCGTGGTAAGAAGCTCAGTCTGAAGTCTCCCGCAGCTCACGTCTTACCCCCCCCCCTCCCCCTCCCTCGTGCCTTGGCCTGGATGTTGGCTTAGTATTAGAAGCACAAAACCTACTGATAGACAACGAAATAAATTAACGTAAAATGCACGCAAGGAAGAGGTAAATTGTGTGTGCGTGGGGGGGGGGGGGTGGTAGTGTAAGTTTCAGTATTAGATGTGAAGGTCATGACGTGTAACCTTGGGGAATGCCCTGAGAGGTGTAGTCAAGGTCACGCCATAATACCTGGTGGTGGTGATAATGCCTGATGGTGGTGATAATGCCTGGGTGGTGATAATGCCTTGTGCCTAATGAATGGTCGTGATCCAGGAGTCACAACGTCTTCACCTGTTGGTAGTGGTGGTGGTGGTGGTAGTGATGGTGCTAATGGTGGTAGTGATGGTGTTAGTACTCCTGTTACGTTGGTTAATTCCCTAGTTAACCAGGTTGGTAACACATATAATATAATTGGGCTTTTGGTAACGAAATCCAATTGAAGTTTCTTGTTTTATTATAAAAGTATTATGTTTATAATTCCTGAGTGTATATCAACCGTAAGTTCCACTATTTATGAGTGAATGAGAAAGAGGACGGCGTTTATGTAATATAAACTTGGATCAACGTCCGTTCGATAAAAGCTGGTGTGAGTGACTGACTAAGGCAATGCACTACTGCGCGCTTACATAGATGCTGACATATGGGCTTCTCCCTCTTGGGAAAGTTACCCTTCACGTGATCAGTTCGTGTCTTACTCATAGTTAGTGAAAAGTTACAGGTGGTAAATCTGAATGTAAGTCAGATGTAAGTAACCCATTTATATAATACTTCTGTTGATGAGACAGGGGCCATTACACTCCAACACCACCATAAAGTCCTGTAAACATTCCCTACAACCCCCAACAAAGACATCATCCTCCAACACACACCCTCCTCCACCACCAGCACCACCAACACACCCTCCTCCACCACCAGCACCTCCAACACACACCCTCCTCCACCACCAGCACCACCAACACACCCTCCTCCACCACCAGCACCACCAACACACCCTCCTCCACCACCACCACCTCTAACACACACCTTCCTCCACCACCAGCACCACCAACACACCCTCCACCACCAGCACCACCAACACACCCTCCTCCACCACCAGCACTTCCAACACACACCCTCCTCCACCACCCACACCACCAACACACCCTCCTCCACCACCAGCACCACCAACACACCCTCCTCCACCACCAGCACCACCAACACACCCTCCTCCACCACCACCACCTCTAACACACACCTTCCTCCACCACCAGCACCACCAAAACACCCTCCTCCATCACCAACACACCTTCCTCCACCACCAGCACCACCAAAACACCCTCCTCCACCACCACCCCACCACCTCCAACACACCCTCCTCCACCACCCACACCTCCAACACACCCTTCTCCACCACCAGCACCACCAACACACCCTCCTCCACCACCAGCACTTCCAACACACACCCTCCTCCACCACCAGCACCACCAACACACCCTCCTCCACCACCAGCACCTCCAACACACACCCTCCTCCACCACCAGCACCACCAACACACCCTCCTCCACCACCAGCACCACCAACACACCCTCCTCCACCACCAGCACCACCAACACACCCTCCTCCACCACCACCACCTCTAACACACACCTTCCTCCACCACCAGCACCACCAAAACACCCTCCTCCATCACCAACACACCTTCCTCCACCACCAGCACCACCAAAACACCCTCCTCCACCACCACCCCACCACCTCCAACACACCCTCCTCCACCACCCACACCTCCAACACACCCTTCTCCACCACCAGCACCTCCAACACACCCTCCTCCACCACCAGCACCTCCTCCTCCTCCACCACTGTTGGCCCACCAGACTTTTAATCTATCATGTCAAAAGATTCTCTCCTCCTCTTGAGTCTTCACAATGTACCTTCATGTCCGTGACCTTGATCTACCACCCACGTACATATACATGACCACCCACTTTCATGACCACGTACACGAACAACCCGTCCACGTATTTGAACAGCACCTATGTACATAACTCTGATTGCCATCTACACACTACATAATTATACTGTCACATGTATACTTTGCCGCCTACACTGTATACACGTTCACCTACACCATCCTAGTTACATCTACACGTCACCACCTACACCAACACAGTGTCACATTGACCTGATTCACCTCCTATCCACATACGCTCTTTATAGTGCCACCATGACCTTGGATCACTGCCTCACCTACACGCACGACCACCTAGCCCCCAACACCCCCTCTCCAACACCCCCTTCCCCCCTCTCCTACACGTACCAAAATCCTATACCAAGAAAGCCAGAATTCTACCTCCAGAAATTATCCTCAGCAAGTATCATTTCACAATCTAATATGCCGGTGGTGCCGAGCTTATTGTTGCCTCAGCTGATTGTACCCACCACTTAATTCTTACCTTTATGACGTGATGCCGGACGGTGATTGGTGGGCGTCGTTACCTCACTATAGTTGCTGGAGATTATTATACTTGACTGACCGCTTCTACCCACGACCCTTTTTACCTTATTCTGGTCTGGATTCATGAAGGGTCGTACACGGTGAATATTTCCTCGTATGTGAAGATGTACAGATGATGATTAGACGCTACCCCCCCCTCCCCTCCCCAGCTACTGTAGTTGACTCAGGACACAACACAAACATAACATCTCCTTAAAATAGCATCATAATTATTCTACCGAGTCTTTTACCTATATTACACCCTTTCCTATGTTATTTTTCCTCCTCTGAATAAGGTTAAAGAATGGCATATGGTCATGGTAGGTAGTTTCAGTGTAGTTGTGTCGCCTTTTTAGCTGCCATCTTTTGTATCGTGGATAATTCAGGAAATTATTAGCAGCGTTAGTGTATTGTATATATCAGTTGCTGGAAATAATAAAGTAGGGAGTTCTGAGAATTCATCTATATGCCATAGCCTAAGTGGAGGGTAAAGTAGGAAAAGTAACCCAGTCAGGTTCTCTCGTTACCACTTAAGGTACAAATTAAAGTGGGTTTATCTGATGATGTGTCTTTTGTCTCGTAGGTTAAGTGAACCAGTTGGGTGCGTTTTGAGATCCCGGGCTCTGGGTCATGTGGTGTTGCTGGCAGAGGGACTTCATTGGTGTGGAATATTTGTGGATCCTGACGTAGGTGAATGTTGGCCGGTCGAGGAGTGTATGTGTGTGTCTGTTGCTGTGAATGACCTTGATCGGGAGTATGACCTTGTTGCTGAACTGTTTCTCTAGTATTACTCCACACGACTTGTCTTGACCTCCTGAAGACAACGAAGACAGACTGTGCTTATTGGTCTAAATGTTTGACGGCTTTTTTCTTTTTTGTTTATTATATTTATTTTCACCAACAACTTAAAGTCGGTTGGTTATTCACTCTTTCACTGACGGAGAAAATGTCAATGTTCTACTATTCTCTCGCTATTATTTGTTTATTTACTGCAGGAATGGCCGATACTGACTGATGGACCGTGGTGAGTGATTTTGTTGTTACAGAATAGCAAGATTTAACCAAAGTAAATGGCTGTATGTTTTGTATATTTGAAACACAACGGCGTGTTTGTGTTATGAAGACTGTGTGTGTGTGTGTGTGTGTGTGTGTGTGTGTGTGTGTGTGTGTGTGTGTGTTGACGTGTTTGTTAATAATAGCTGTAGTTCTGTGAATATTCTCAAGGCACAACAGTAATTCACCTCCGGGACATAAATCACTTAAGTTGTCTGTTGTTAATTGCTTCTAAGCCCCACCCACATGTGCTAAACTCCTCCCCTTGGCAAGGTATTCACCACAAAGCCCCGCCCACTTGTGCTAGAACTGCTCCCCCTGGCCAGGTTCTCTCCACTAGGCTCCGCCCACTTGTGCTACACTCCTCCCCCTGGCCAGGTTCTCTCCACTAGGCCCCGCCCACTTGTGCTACACTCCTCCCCCTGGCCAGGGATTCACCACCAAGGTTTACATGACCGTGAATTCTTTATTACAAACAGCGGGCCGCCTCTTCCCCACATGCAATCGATAATCCTTGCATTGTTGCAGTCTGGCCCAGGATGCATTCTCGCATGCAGTCGTATATATTGTGGTAATTTTTCTTGGGTATGTCCACACCTGAGGGAGCGTGATGATGATTGTGAGGGGAGACGACGCCGGCACAACGTATATATAGGCTGGCCAGAAATTACAGTCACGTTGGCAGATATTTTCACTGGGGCAGTTATTTATTTCACGTAAATTGTTGTATGTATTGACGCATTATGTGAGGGAGGAAGGTCAGCGGAGTCTTTGTTGATGACCCTGTGAAACTAATAACACCTGGAGAAGGTGGGGGGGGGGCCTGGAGGAGACAAAACACACGTTGGGAGCACAGGTGTGGACTTGACGCCTCAGGTGGGAGGTATGATGGCTAGGACAGACATACGAACGCTGGC
>CAUDMG010001597.1:10000-25000 GCA_958450375.1 Homarus gammarus | reverse complement strand
CTACACAGGGCTGTGGGAGGACTTTTGCTGCCAACTGTACATGCACCGCTGAGGTATACATGGAAACGATATACTTACACGGTTTATGTACACACTGTATGCCTGCGTAGAGTATAGACTCACTGAACTGCTCAACCAATTATAAACTTGTGTGAAGATTTTACTGAATTGATATTGCTTTTTATTGTTAAATTTATTGCTAATGTTTGTTATTTTCATGTCCGGTACGTGTCAAGGACCTGTACGTATATTACCTGTCGTCCATGTACAGTACAGGAACCCTTAGTCACAATAGCTCCCACCTATGAGAACCATATACTAATCTACTTTAAAGGTTACTACTGTCTACCGCCAGCTATGGTTCAACCTACACACACACACACACACACACACACGGAAGCCAGCGTATATAATCGCATAATCACACAGCTTGACCTTAATATTCACACAAGCCTCTAATATTTTTTCCTTTTATATACAAATTATTCATTCATCTTCATCAGTTGCAGTGTTGAAGACGTTAGCCGGGGATAATGCCAGGCTGAGAGAGAGAGAGAGAGAGAGAGAGAGAGAGAGAGAGAGTTGTTTTGGTGGTCACACTGACACACCCCGGTCTGATGAACACTTGAGTTGGTGTCTGATCCTGAGGGAGTTTTGTATAAGTAAAGGTCGTGTCCAAGCTCCGATGTTTACTCATTTAGAGCACTGAACGTTAACGAGACCGGCAGCGGCGGTGTTAGAATGCGTGCCACTGACAGTCATAATCACAGGAAAAACGAGGCGAGTATCGTCATGGCGGGAATAATATCTACTCTTTGGCAAATGCCCATCGGTGTCTTATAAACTCTTTAACGTCATTGTGTAGGACTGTGAGTCGTCTTTTGGGCTTATGTACGGACACCGATATTAGTGTATTTAGAACACTCGAGAAGTGAAGACATGCAGACAGACACAGATGTGAGTATGAATGTGTGTGTGTGTGTGGTGGTCATAACTAGAGGAAGACAGTTATGCGTGAGTCGTTATGAGGGGAATAATGACATGCACTGGCAACCCCCACCACCCGTGATCCACCCCGGATTCTCACGAACGAAAACACTAAACACGGCGATCAACAATATATTTTGGATTATTTTTCTTTTATGAATTTCATGGCTGTCCTTGATGTCTGTGTGTGCATTTTTCGTTTCTATATTACCCCGTGAATAAAAGTTTTTTGTTTATAGAGTTTTTAAATACTTTTACTTACGAGTTTGTTTTAATTTATTGTGTTATCTAGTAAAGTTGTATATGCAGTACCTATATTGTCTTTGTTGTGCATTGTATATTGTATCGTTCAGATTGCATTTAACCCTCGATTAGTTGTCACTGAGGGATACCATGGCTTTGTGTGTGGTGGGGGTGTGGCATGTGCGTGTGTGTGTATGTAATAATGTTTTATTTTCTTTGTGTGTGTGTCTGTGTGAAGGAGATGTTTATAATATATCTGGGACTATGAATCATTATTATGCTAACTTTGAACCCCCTGAACTTTGACCAAATTACAGGTGCGTTGGGCTGATACACATCTCCCCAACATATCTGCATTTTTGTGATGTATAAGTTGGCGTGACAGACTTTTGAGCTCAATTCTTTTTACACATTTATTCAGTCGTCACACAAATGTTGATACTCGGGTCATCGTAGGAAATTGAAAAAAAAGAAAGATTTTAAGTATGAAGTACACCCTAGGCTTGCTGTCGCTACCATTAAAGGAAGACTTCTACACTGTGCCTACCTGTCTATTGGCCCTCATTATGTCGAGTATCTGGTGAGCTGCACGCTAACTTAAACTCTATTATGAGAGGTCTGTGAGCCTCTTATAAGTTATTACACTCATTATAGGCAATAAGTTAAGGTAATGACTGGTGATACAAGTGACCTTGAATCCTGGCAGCGTTGAGGGCAGCCTGAGTAGGCTGGTGCCCTGTTGTCATATATACATTGACAACAGGTAACCGGTAGACGAACAACGGTTGTGATTGTCTTATTTAATGTAGACCAGTTGTAGTCAAAACAAACATAGTAGAAGAGATGAAAATTATAACTTGTAAATGAAATAAAACTCATTTTGTTTTTTATTGCAAATTGATTTCTACCTCAACTTTTATCAGACTTGTTGTTAAGACAAATAATGTCACAGGTTTGAAAATCAGCCAATCAGCGACCGGCGTTTCTGTAGTGGAGATCTGTTATCTGTCAGTCTGTGTATAAAACAACAGGGCACCAGGTTGGCTTAATAAGAGTGCGCCAAGAATTGCTTTTAACTGCTCTCATTATCTCAAGATAGACATAAGAGGCTCCCGGGTATAATACTCCACAAGCACCTGCCTCAGAAGGGCTGTAAATAGTGCCGGGGGTGATGAAACATTTCCCGGGACGCCCAGGGGTGTCGGCCCGGGCTCCTTCCCCGCTACCATTCTTACTCCTGAGGGCGGGAAAACTGTTTGGGATGATGGGGTTGTGTGCATGTATTTTATTTATTTATTTATACTAGTCATGCTGGTGTTATAAATTTGTGCTATGCGAATTTAGTATTAGTTATATGAATTACAATCAGAAACATCCTCCTTGTGTTAACTGACTTTTTCTAAGTTATGGGCACTTAAGTCACATCAACGTTCATCAAAATTATTTATAAAACACAAGACTTGCGTACGAGATTCATCCACGGACAGAGACACACAGATGCCGCTAGATATCTCCTCATCATGCAGTTTAAAATAAAATAAAAAACCCAGAAAATAGTGAAAAGATGGACGACTACAGATCAAGAGACAAGATAGAGGAGGAGCCCCGCCGTGACGTGTAATTATATCATTATTTTTTACCTTCTCTGATGTACGAGTAGTTGGGTCCTTAGTAATGGTTTCCACGAATAACTAACTACTGTATTAACCTCACCTGACGTCCTGGCCTTTATTGTAGCGTTAATGAAGGTTAAAAGTGGATTATACGGACTAGTCAGATGGTGCCACGTCTCGGGGTGTTGACAAATGTTCCCAGTTTTGTCAAGTTTAAGGGTGTTGACAAGTGTTCCGGTGTGCCAAGTTTAAGGGTGTTGACAAGTGTTCCCAGTGTTGACAAGTGTTCCCCAGTGTTGCCAATTTTAAGGGTGTTGAGAAGTGTTCCCCAGTGTTGCCAAGTTTAAGGGTGTTGACAAGTGTTCCAGCTGCCACGTCTCGGGTTGTTTATAAGTGTTCCAGTGTTGCCACATCTATGGTTGTTGACAAATGTTCTTGTGTTCCCAAATCTCGTCATCAGAGCCTCACAACGCACTACATAACCTTGAAAATCGAGGAAGAGTTCTATTTTAGGAACACGTTAGCGAGACCGTTGGTTTAAATGAGAAGCCATTAATTTTACTGTCTGCCTGCCTTCTCATGCAGAATTATGCGTGGCGTGGGCAGCGACTTGGCAATTACCTAATGATGTGGGCATGACTTACGCTGATTCGTTCCTTGTGTACATCATAACGTGCGTTGATTGGCCCTTGTCTACCGTGGGGGAGGTAGCGTCAGCTTGGTGGTGTATAATGTGATAATTAACCACCTTAATGCTACTTTGGGGGTTAGGTTAAGTTAGAATGGATTAGGTTTGCGTTAGGCTGATTAGATAAGGTTAGGTTATATTACATTAGGTTTGAGTTAGGATGATTAGGTTGGGTTTGGTTAGGTTAGGTTAGGTTAGGTTTGGTTACATTAGGTTTGAGTTAGGATGATTAGGTTGGGTTTGGTTAGGTTAGGTTAGGTTAGGTTTGGTTACATTAGGTTTGAGTTAGGATGGTTTGGTTAGGTTTGGTTAGGTTAGGTTAGGTTTGGTTACATTAGGTTTGAGTTAGGATGGTTTGGTTAGGTTTGGTTAGGTTAGGTTAGGTTTGGTTACATTAGGTTTGAGTTAGGATGGTTTGGTTAGGTTTGGTTTGATAAATAGGTTTAGGGGAGCTAATCATCAGGTGACCCGTCCAGCCTATATACCAACTGTGGTTGTTTTGGTACAGTGAGGTGAATAATTTTAATTGTATTTTAGCCATCCCAAAAACCCGCCATTCCTGACCTGTCTGATGGATTATTTTTCACTTATATTGGGAAGGGTTGTTTTTTTTTTTCAGGAAGAACATCTTAACGTTGACAGTGACCAATTCTTCTTACACCTGCGTTTGAATGTGTGCGAGACATTGTGATAGAGTCGGCTTAGGCTTCGGCTTAGGTAGGTTAGGTTAGGTTAGGTTAGGTTAGGTTAGGTTAGGTTAGGTTAGGTTAGGTTATTTTTTTTTTACGTTAGCTTAGTTAGGTTAGGTTAGGTCCGGTTAAGTTATATTAGGTTAGGTTAAGTTGGGTTAGGTCCGGTTAAGTTATATTAGGTTAGGTTAAGTTGGGTTAGGTTAGGTTAAATTAGGTTAGGTTAGGTTAGGTTAGGTTAGTTAGGTTAGGTCCGGTTAAGTTATATTAGGTTAGGTTAAGTTGGGTTAGGTTAGGTTAAATTAGGTTAGGTTAGGTTAGGTTAGGTTAGGTTAGGTTACGTTAGGTCCGGTTAAGTTATATTAGGTTAGGTCCGGTTAAGTTATATTAGGTTAGGTTAAGTTGGGTTAGGTTAGGTTAAATTAGGTTAGACGACGTTAGGTCACGTTATGGTTGGTTTGTAAGTGAAACACGGCGTTGTCTCCCCCCAGAGTTGTTACCTTCTGCGTGTGTTGTGAGAGAGAGAGAGAGGTAAAGAAAGAGAGAGTAATTTTTACCTTCACTTAAGAGACTTTACGTGTCAGCAGGTAAAGGCAGTAGAATTAAGCCAGAGATTAATTAACTTGACTCAGGTAACCCATCAAAAAAATACAAAGTCTTCACCTTGTCTGACCTTCCCGGGGGCTCTGACGCACGTTAGTCAAAGAGAAAAAAAAGAGTCCACGTGTTTGCGGGCTTGGCGTGTGCTGATTGGTGAGTTATCGTTTACCATGTCAGGAGAGAGGGGGGAGGATGGTGTGTGAGGTGAGGGAGGGGTGGAGGTGTATGAGGGAGGGAGGGGAGGGTGTATGAGGGAGGGAGGGGAGGGTGTATGAGGGAGGGAGGGGAGGGTGCATGAGGGAGGGAGGGGAGGGTGCATGAGGGAGGGAGGGGAGGGTGTATGAATGAGGGAGGGGAGGGTGTATGAGGGAGGGGAGTGTAGGCCATCATACTGCACCAACAGCCGCATATATTGATGAATTATAATTAGGGACGAGAGGTGTGTTTGTGTGTGTCAGACTGTCCAGGAAGCGCCGCCTGTTACTACCTACTGTGTGGTAATACTGCAGGTAGTTTACTATTAAACGGACGCTCTATATGGTTGTATGTGATCTGTGGTGTAATGGTCAGCATGCTCGCCTCGTAAGCGAGAAGTCCCTTGTTCGATCCCCGGGCAGGATGAAACTATGGGCAATTTTCTTTACGCCATTTGCCTCTGTCTACCCATCAGTAATTGGGGACCTGGATGTTAATCGATGTGCGGATCGTGTTTCGGGGTAATGGTTAGCCATTGCAGTTGGCGAGTTGTCCGGTCTTCTTGGACTATCCCTTGACACTGGGTCGTGCAGCCCGTTAACTCAGCGTTTGGTTTTTGTGTTGGCGATAGCTTCTACACCTTAAACAAATTCACGCCTAGGTGGCCCTTGGGCCGGCCACCCTCGTATAAGGAAGTAACCAATGGGAAACTTGTGGATGATAAAAATAATAAATAAAACGATGGAGTCTTGGGTGAGTCTGTTGTCGAGTGTGTACCTCTGTTATAGTTATCTGTCACCTGTCTTCTCTTATTATTGCTCATGTACCTGTATATATGAGTTAAATAATGTGTGTGTGTATTACTTACATGTTATTACTGTGATATATACATGGTGTGCGTGTGGGTGTTACTAGCATGCCACTATGTGTTACAGAGTGTGGAGGAGGTCGTTATTAACATGTTACTATGTGTTACAGAGTGTGGAGGAGGTCGTTATTAACATGTTACTATGTGTTACAGAGTGTGGAGGAGGTCGTTATTAACATGTTACTATGTGTTACAGAGTGTGGAGGAGATCGTTATTAACATGTTACTATGTGTTACAGAGTGTGGAGGAGGTCGTTATTAACATGTTACTATGTGTTACAGAGTGTGGAGGAGGTCGTTATTAACATGTTACTATGTGTTACAGAGTGTGGAGGAGGTCGTTATTAACATGTTACTATGTGTTACAGAGTGTGGAGGAGGTCGTTATTAACATGTTACTATGTGTTACAGAGTGTGGAGGAGGTCGTTATTAACATGTTACTATGTGTTACAGAGTGTGGAGGAGATTGTTATTAACATGTTACTATGTGTTACAGAGTGTGGAGGAGATTGTTATTAACATGTTACTATGTGTTGCAGGGAGCAGAGCGTTACCGTGATGTAAGGCATGAGAAGCAGGATGGCCCGAGGCTGTGACAACAACATGACCGATCAGACCCAAACTCCACACCAGCTGTACGTCCACCCCACCACCTGTTGTGCCACCTTTATCCCACCACCTGTTGCACGTTACGGCTTGTTACCTTTATCGTACTACCTGTCAACTGTACTTCACCACCTGTTGGCTTTAGTATGCCAGCTGGCGCCTTTTATCATCTGGATCACCTCTTCTCTACCACCTGTTTGTCTTTTACTTCTCCACCAGCTGTTCTTCACCTGTTATGATATTTCCTGCACCACCTGGGAATCCTCATGCACCACCTGTCATTTAAATTACACCTGTTTCACCAGCTCCACCACCTGCTGCCCCACCTGGCACTCATCCTTCACTACCTCTGTCACCTATTGCCACCTTCACTACTTTATGAGTCCGGCACGGTCGAGAGTGTGTGTGTGTGTGTGTGTGTGTGTGTGTGTGTGTGTGTGTGTGTGTGTGTGTGTGTGTGTGTGTTATATATTGTGTCATCAATTAAACATCAGACAGTGCTTATTACAGAAGACTTATAAGGCAGTAGAAGACCCTGAATATATACAGTATTTAGTAAATCAATATTGAACTTGGCTAATTGACATCCTCCGATTATCAAAACTTATTAAGACAAAAACACCAACTCCTAATCTCTGCCACTGTCATTAATAACACCAAGGTCAGAACTATCATGACTAAGGAAATAATATGCTTATGTTATACACCATTTATACTGAGGCAATATTACACAGGTTGTTATTAGGGGGAGGTGTTCAGTCCTTACTCACGCCAGGTACAGTAGTGTAGTGTGTGTGTGACCTTGACTTTAGCCTCTAAGACAGTTATTATTGAGGGTTGTCGTGTGGAGCGTACAGTATATAAGCCAGGGTATGAACGGTTACAGATTTTTCCTTGTTGGTCATACATACATACATGCATGCATTATACTTCCATACATGTAGAAATAAATGCAGCGGACTAAGGAGCTAAGCTGTAATACCTTGAGATTTAACTAATCAGCCCGTGTTGCCTGACCAACTAACCAGCCAGTGTTGCCTCAGGGACTGCACTGTGCCGACCATCGAGATACAGGGAAGCGGGGGAGACGAAGACGACGATGACGACTCTGCCGTCTTCCTACAGCAGCTCGGTGTCAACTACGGCATCACGGCGCGGTCCAAGGCCAGCAGGAAGTCCATCGTCCACAACAAAGGTAATTCACTCATTGAAGAGTTAGTCACAGGTCCCTGGTTCACATCACAGCTGGTTAAATAGCCCTCCACATGCAGCAGAGGTGGATGAAAAGTCTTTCAAACACAGCAGAGGTGGATGAAAGATCCTTCAAACACAACAGAGGTGGATGAAAGATCCTTCAAACACAGCAGAGGTGGATGAAAGGTCCTTCAAACACAACAGAGGTGGATGAAAGGTCCTTCAAACACCGCAGAGGTGGATGAAAAGTCCTTTAAACACCGCAGAGGTGGATGAAAGATCCTTCGAACACAGCAGAGGTGGATGAAAGGTCCTTCAAACACCGCAGAGGTGGATGAAAGGTCCTTCAAACACAGCAGAGGTGGATGAAAGATCCTTCGAACACAGCAGAGATGGATGAAAGGTCCTTCAAACACCGCAGAGGTGGATGAAAGGTCCTTTAAACACTGCAGAGGTGGATGAAAGGTCCTTCAAACACCGCAGAGGTGGATGAAAGGTCCTTTAAACACTACAGAGGTGGATGAAAGGTCCTTTAAACACTACAGAGGTGGATGAAAGGTCCTTCAAACACAGCAGAGGTGGATGAAAGGTCCTTCAAACACAACAGAGGTGGATGAAAGGTCCTTCAAACACAGCAGAGGTGGATGAAAAGTCTTTCAAACACAGCAGAGGTGGATGAAAGATCCTTCGAACACAGCAGAGGTGGATGAAAGGTCCTTTAAACACTACAGAGGTGGATGAAAGGTCCTTTAAACACTACAGAGGTGGATGAAAGGTCCTTCAAACACAACAGAGGTGGATGAAAAGTCCTTCAAACACCGCAGAGGTGGATGAAAGGTCCTTCGAACACAGCAGAGGTGGATGAAAGGTCCTTCAAACACAACAGAGGTGGATGAAAAGTCCTTCAAACACCGCAGAGGTGGATGAAAGATCCTTCGAACACAGCATAGGTGGATGAAAGGTCCTTCAAACACAGCAGAGGTGGATGAAAGGTCCTTCAAACACCGCAGAGGTGGATGAAAGGTCCTTCAAACACAGCAGAGATGGATGAAAGGTCCTTCAAACACCGCAGAGGTGGATGAAAGGTCCTTCAAACACAGCAGAGATGGATGAAAGGCCCTTCAAACACCGCAGAGGTGGATGAAAGGTCCTTCAAACACAACAGAGGTGGATGAAAGGTCCTTTAAACACCGCAGAGGTGGATGAAAGGTCCTTCAAACACCGCAGAGGTGGATGAAAGGACACTCGAAGATGGTTAAAGCACTATAAGGCGCCAGTCTATGATTCCTCGATACAAGAGTTCGACCCATCCAAGGACTTTAGTTAACTCCAGATAAGTTGAAGTTTCATATTCCGGCAAGGTTAGCTACTCAGCCAGCAGTACTCACCACCACTCGAAGGTTTCACCCTTTAAAGATACCTGTTTATATTGTATCCACCCAACTAGTCTCTGCTCTCTGGGAAGCTATTATTAATAATGTTGTAACCGGTACAGTAATTCCATCTGTTGCTCTTCGTTGTTACGGACTTTTTCAGTATTATTAAGATCTTTTATCACCATCTCTATAAATGTTCTTTTCTTATATTTTGAAACTTTTTCTTTAGGATATCATGCAGGGACTCCTTTAGGATATCATGCAGGGACTCCTTTAGGATATCACGTAGGAACTCTTAGTGACATCTAAACCTCTGCTCCCGATAACCTTCCACGGGATAGTGTAAACAAACTTCATTGTGTGTGTGCGTCTCTGTTTCCTAAAAAGTTTTGGGTCAAATTTGTCAAATGTCTTTACATTTTACTCAGCAATATGAGAATGCCCACTTATTCTACAGTTGCAAGTGACACCTTCTCCATCAGTTATTTAAGAATGATACCTTCCCTACCCTGATCTCAAGAATTACACCTTCCCTTCCCGGATCTCAAGAATAACACCTTCCTTACCCTGATCTCAAGAATGACACCTTCCCTTCCCTGATCTTAAGAATGACACCTTCCCTTCCCTGATCTCAAGAGTGACAACCTTCCCTACCCTGATCTCAAGAATGACACCTTCCCTACCCTGATCTTAAGAATGACACCTTCCCTTCCCTGATCTCAAGAATGACACCTTCCCTACCCTGATCTCAAGAATGACACCTTCCCTTCCCTGATCTCAAGAATGACACCTTCCCTTCCCTGATCTCAAGAATGACACCTTCCTTACCCTGATCTCAAGAATGACACCTTCCCTTCCTTGATCTCAAGAATGATACCTTCCCTTCCCTGATCTCAAGAATGACACCTTCCTTACCCTGATCTCAAGAATGACACCTTCCCTTCCCTGATCTCAAGAATTACACCTTCCCTTCCCTGATCTCAAGAATGACACCTTCCCTACCCTGATCTCAAGAATGACACCTTCCCTACCCTGATCTCAAGAATGACACCTTCCCTACCCTGATCTCAAGAATGACACCTTCCCTTCCCTGATCTCAAGAATGACACCTTCCCTTCCTTGATCTCAAGAATGACACCTTCCCTTCCCTGATCTCAAGAATTACACCTTCCCTACCCTGATCTCAAGAATGACACCTTCCCTTCCCTGATCTCAAGAATTACACCTTCCCTACCCTGATCTCAAGAATGACACCTTCCCTACCCTGATCTCAAGAATGACACCTTCCCTACCCTGATCTCAAGAATGACACCTTCCCTTCCCTGATCTCAAGAATGACACCTTCCCTTCCTTGATCTCAAGAATGACACCTTCCCTTCCCTGATCTCAAGAATTACACCTTCCCTACCCTGATCTCAAGAATGACACCTTCCCTTCCCTGATCTCAAGAATTACACCTTCCCTACCCTGATCTCAAGAATGACACCTTCCCTACCCTGATTTCAAGAATGACACCTTCCCTACCCTGATCTCAAGAATGACACCTTCCCTTCCCTGATCTCAAGAATTACACCTTCCCTACCCTGATCTCAAGAATGACACCTTCCCTACCCTGATCTCAAGAATGACACCTTCCCTTCCCTGATCTCAAGAATGACACCTTCCCTTCCTTGATCTCAAGAATGACACCTACCCTTCCCTGATCTCAAGAATTACACCTTCCCTACCCTGATCTCAAGAATTACACCTTCCCTACCCTGATCTCAAGAATGACACCTTCCCTACCCTGATCTCAAGAATGACACCTTCCCTACCCTGATCTCAAGAATGACACCTTCCCTACCCTGATCTCAAGAATGACACCTTCCCTACCCTGATCTCAAGAATGACACCTTCCCTACCCTGATCTCAAGAATGACACCTTCCCTTCCTTGATCTCAAGAATGACACCTTCCCTTCCCTGATCTCAAGAGTGACAACCTTCCCTTCCCTGATCTCAAGAATTACACCTTCCCTACCCTGATCTCAAGAATGACACCTTCCCTACCCTGATCTCAAGAATGACACCTTCCCTACCCTGATCTCAAGAATGACACCTTCCCTTCCCTGATCTCAAGAATTACACCTTCCCTACCCTGATCTCAAGAATGACACCTTCCCTACCCTGATCTCAAGAATGACACCTTCCCTACCCTGATCTCAAGAATGACACCTTCCCTTCCCTGATCTCAAGAATTACACCTTCCCTACCCTGATCTCAAGAATGACACCTTCCCTACCCTGATCTCAAGAATGACACCTTCCCTTCCCTGATCTCAAGAATTACACCTTCCCTTCCCTGATCTCAAGAATGACACCTTCCCTACCCTGATCTCAAGAATGACACCTTCCCTTCCCTGATCTCAAGAATTACACCTTCCCCGCCCTGATCTCAAGAATTACACCTTCCCTTCCCTGATCTCAAGAATGACACCTTCCCTACCCTGATCTCAAGAATGACACCTTCCCTTCCTTGATCTCAAGAATGACACCTTCCCTTCCCTGATCTCAAGAATTACACCTTCCCTACCCTGATCTCAAGAATGAAACCTTCCCTTCCCTGATCTCAAGAATGACACCTTCCCTTCCTTGATCTCAAGAATGACACCTTCCCTTCCCTGATCTCAAGAATTACACCTTCCCTACCCTGATCTCAAGAATGACACCTTCCCTAACCTGATCTCAAGAATGACACCTTCCCTTCCCTGATCTCAAGAATTACACCTTCCCTACCCTGATCTCAAGAATGACACCTTCCCTACCCTGATCTCAAGAATGATACCTTCCCTATCCTGATCTCAAGAATGATACCTTCCCTACCCTGATCTCAAGTATGACACCTTCCCTTCCCTACCCTGATCTCAAGAGTGATACCTTCCCTACCCTGATCTCAAGAATGATACCTTCCCTACCCTGATCTCAAGAATGATACCCTCCCTACCCTGATCTCCAGAATGATACCTTCCCTTCCCTGATCTCCAGAATGATACCTTCCCTACCCTGATCTCAAGAGTGACAACCTTCCCTTCCCTACCCTGATCTCAAGAATGATACCTTCCCTACCCTGATCTCAAGTATGACACCTTCCCTTCCCTACCCTGATCTCAAGAATGATACCTTCCCTACCCTGATCTCAAGTATGACACCTTCCCTTCCCTACCCTGATCTCAAGAGTGATACCTTCCCTACCCTGATCTCAAGAATGATACCTTCCCTACCCTGATCTCAAGAATGATACCCTCCTACCCTGATCTCAAGAATGATACCTTCCCATCCCTGATCTCCAGAATGATACCTTCCCTACCCTGATCTCAAGAGTGACAACCTTCCCTTCCCTACCCTGATCTCAAGAATGATACCTTCCCTACCCTGATCTCAAGTATGACACCTTCCCTTCCCTACCCTGATCTCAAGAATGATACCTTCCCTTCCCTGATCTCAAGAATGATACCTTCCCTACCCTGATCTCAAGAGTGACAACCTTCCCTACCCTGATCTCCAGAATGACACCTTCCCTACCCTGATCTCAAGTATGACACCTTCCCTACCCTGATCTCAAGAATGATACCTTCCCTTCCCTGATCTCAAGAATGATACCTTCCCTACCCTGATCTCAAGAATGATACCTTCCCTTCCCTGATCTCAAGAATGATACCTTCCCTACCCTGATCTCAAGAGTGACAACCTTCCCTACCCTGATCTCCAGAATGATACCTTCCCTACCCTGATCTCAAGTATGACACCTTCCCTACCCTGATCTCAAGAATGACACCTTCCCTACCCTGATCTCAAGTATGACACCTTCCCTACCCTGATCTCAAGAATGATACCTTCCCTTCCCTGATCTCAAGAATGATACCTTCCCTACCCTGATCTCAAGTATGACACCTTCCCTTCCCTGATCTCAAGAATGACACCTTCCCTTCCCTCCCCTGATCTCAAGAATGATACCTTCCCTACCCTGATCTCAAGAATGATGCCTTTCCTACCCTGATCTCAAGAGTGACAACCTTCCCTACCCTGATCTCAAGAATGACACCTTCCCTTCCCTACACTGATCTCAAGAATGATACCTTCCCTACCCTGATCTCAAGAATGATACCTTTCCTACCCTGATCTCAAGAGTGACAACCTTCCCTACCCTGATCTCAAGAATGACACCTTCCCTTCCCTCCCCTGATCTCAAGAATGATACCTTCCCTACCCTGATCTCAAGTATGACACCTTCCCTTCCCTGATCTCAAGAATGACACCTTCCCTTCCCTCCCCTGATCTCAAGAATGATACCTTCCCTACCCTGATCTCAAGAATGATACCTTTCCTACCCTGATCTCAAGAGTGACAGCCTTCCCTACCCTGATCTCAAGAATGACACCTTCCTTTCCCTACACTGATCTCAAGAATGATACCTTCCCTACCCTGATCTCAAGAATGATACCTTTCCTACCCTGATCTCAAGAGTGACAACCTTCCCTACCCTGATCTCAAGAATGACACCTTCCCTTCCCTACACTGATCTCAAGAATGATACCTTCCCTACCCTGATCTCAAGAATGATACCTTTCCTACCCTGATCTCAAGAGTGACAACCTTCCCTACCTTGATCTCAAGTATGACACCTTCCCTTCCCTACACTGATCTCAAGAATGATACCTTCCCTACCCTGATCTCAAGAATGATACCTTCCCTACCCTGATCTCAAGAATGATACCTTCCCTACCCTGATCTCAAGAATGACACCTTCCCTTCCCTCCCCTGATCTCACTTCAACTCTTCCCTAATGTGATCAGACTTGATAGATGTGTCGCGGGTGGGGTCGGCAGTGTCGACGGTGTTGTCGACGGTGGTGTCGAGACAGAAGTCGACAAGGACGCTGGTGGACGTAACGACGCGGTTAACACAGGCCAGCGAGGGGCAGCTGTACCGCCTTCTGTCGGCCAAGAGGAATCACATCCAGCAGCTCAGTAGTGATGTGGTCTTCCTTCACTCCAGGATCAAGGTGAGTCAACATAGACTAGCCATGTGGATTCCAGCCGCTTAATAGCTCCAACCTGGTCAACTTAACCCAACCTAACTAACCTAAGGTCGTGGCTGCACTGAGAGCGGGCAGGCGAGAGCGGGCGGGCGCGGAAGACTTCGTAACATTGTAACCCATAGACGTGGCCACACTGCCAGCGGGCGCGAGCTGGCACCAACGCATGCCCACCCACTCCTGCCCGTTCTCGTCTGCCCACTCTCAGTGCAGCCGTGGCCTAACTTCACCACTATCCCTACAACGTCACTCTCTGTAGTAACAATTTTACAGTAACTTCACCATCAGTCACTCACCACCAATACCTTCCTGTCATCAATAAATAGTCACCACACCCTCTACCACACACACTCACCATCAGCACCATATCCTCTATCCTCTACCACCCTAGCGAAGTGTGGAATGTTGTGTTTATTTTTACTTTTTTTATTTTTATTTTTTTTAATACACAGGGATTAGTCCACCCGGGCACAGGTCATTGACCCACATCGGGGCCTGGGTGGCGAAAATGTAATAATAATAATAACAGTTGTAATAGTAATTAGTTCATAGTAAATAAAATTTATAATAAAATAAATAAAAATAAAATAATAATAACAATAATAATAATAACAACATTGATATTAATAATAATAATAATAATAATAATAATAATAATAATAATAATAATAATTATAATAATTATAATAATACTGTAATAATATTAATAATATTAGTAATATTAATAATATTAATAATGTCTATAATAAAGAACCATAAATGCAAAAATGAAAAAAGATCAAAAGTGAGAAACAATATACACTGTATGTACTGTACAGTATGTTGTGTTGTCAAAGTAAGAGAAACAATTGAGACCCTGCAATAGTGTG
>CAUDMG010001597.1:0-5000 GCA_958450375.1 Homarus gammarus | reverse complement strand
GTGATGACGATGGTGGTGGTGATGGCGGTGGTGGTGACAGCGGTGGTGGTGACGGCGGTGGTGATGACGACGGTGGTGGTGATGATGGTGATGACGGCGGTGGTGGTGATGATGGTGATGACGGCGGTCGTGGTGATGATGGTGGTGGTGACGGCAGTGGTGGTGACGGCGGTGGTGGTGACGGCGGTGGTGGTGACGGCGGTGGTGGTGATGATGGTGCTGACGGCGGAGGTGGTGATGACGGCGGTGGTGGTGACGGCGGTGGTGGTGATGGTGGTGGTGGTGATGATGGTGCTGACGGCGGAGGTGGTGATGACGGCGGTGGTGGTGATGGCGGTGGTGGTGATGATGGTGCTGACGGTGGAGGTGGTGATGACGGCGGTGGTGGTGGCGGCGGTGGTGGTGATGGTGGTGGTGGTGATGGTGGTGGTGGTGATGGTGGTGATGGATGAGGAGGAAGTTAAGTCGAGCGTAGCAACCTGCCTTGTTTACCATTATCAGGTGCTGACTGACGGTGTTGTAGCCCCACCACACACACACACACACACACTCAAGTAAGCATGCGCGCACACACGCACGCGTACACACACACACACACACACACACACACATGCAGTACGCACACACACATGCACACACGCACACACTCAAGTAAGCATGCGCGCACACACGCACGCGTACACACACACACACACACACACACACACACACACACACATACAGTACATTTTTCCAGCAAAGATTGGTGTGTGTGTGTGTGTGTGTGTGTGTGTGTGTGTGTGTGTGTGTCTCCAAGTGTTGGCAGTAGGGAGGAGAGAGGGGGCTGAGAAATAATGGCGGGCGTGTGAGACAGGTGAGGGGGGGCGTGGATAGATGGAGTGGTAAGGGAGTGTAGAAACAGGTGTGGAATGTGGATGGGGGGCTAACCACTAGGTACGGAGGGGGTGGGGGGATCTCTTTCTGGCGTTAGGTAAATAAAATATTAAAAGTGGCGTACCGTAGTGAAGGGGTGAGGTTAGGTTAGGTTAGGGGCAGGTACGCGAAATTTATAAATGATTAATGAAAGGACAGGTGTGTGTGTGGGTGGGGGGGGGGGGGGTGGGGTGTAAGTATTGAGCGTGTGGTAATGATTAGTGTGAACTGGGTCAGTATTTGGTGAGTAGTACATTACCTCTATAAGTGTACAGTACACTACACCAAGTAGCTACTGAGACTCGCCTCACAACTACCACACCACTCACCACACTACCACACACCAATCATTATTACATACCACTCATTATCACACCACTCACCACCATGCCATACCATACCACCACACCACCATACCACACCACCACCACTACCACACCACACCACCATACCGCACCACCACAACTACCACACCACTCACCACACTACCACACACCAATCATTATTACATACCACTCATTATCACACCACTCACCACCATGCCATACCACACCACCACACCACACCACACCACACCAACATACCACACCACACCATACCACACCACACCACCATACCACACCACACCACCACACCACACCACACTTACTACACCACACCACCATACTACACCACACCACCATACCACACCACACCACACCACCACACCACCATACTACACCACACCACCATACCACACCACACCACCATACCACACCACACCACCACACCACATCACCATACCACACCACACCACCATACCACACCACACCACCACACCACATCACCATACCACACCACACCATCATACCACACCATCATACCACACCACACCACCACACCACCATACCACACCACACAACCACACCACCATACCACACCACACCACCATACCACACCACCATCACCACCACCACACCACACCACCATACCACACCACCACCACCACCACACCACACCACCATACCACACCACCTCCACCACCACCACACCACACCACCATACCACACCACACCACCATACCACACCACACCACCACACAACACCATACTACACCACACCACCATACCACACCACACCACCATACTACACCATACCATACTACCATACCACACCACCATACTACACCACCATACTACACCATACCACACCACACCACCACACCACCATACTACACCATACCACACCACTATGCCACACCACCACCACACCACACCACCATACCACACCACACCTCACCACCACACCACACCACCATACTATACCACACCACCATACCACACCACACCACACCACCACACCACACCACCATACCACACCACACCACACCACCATACCACACCACCACCACACCACACCACCATACCACACCATCATACCACACCACACCACACCACCATACCACACCACCACCACCACACCACCACACCATACCACCATACCAGACCACCACCACCACACCACACCACCATACCACACCATACCACCACCACCACCACCACACCACACCACCATACCACACCACCATGCCACACCACACCACCATACCACACCACCACACCACACCACCATACTACACCACACCACCATACCACACCACACCACCATATCACCATACTACACCACACCACCATACCACACCACCACCACCACCACCACACCACACCACCATACCACACCACACCACCACCACCACCACCACCACACCACACCACCATACTACACCACCATACCACACCACACCACCATACCACACCACACCACCATACTACACCACACCACCATACCACACCACACCACCACACCACCATACTACACCACACCACCATACCACACCACACCACACCACCACCATACTACACCATACCACACCACCATACCACACCACCATACCACACCACCACCACCACACCACCACACCACCATACTACACCATACCACACCACCATGCCACACCACCACCACCACCACACCACCATAACACACCACCACCACACCACCACCACCACACCACCACAACCACACCACCTCTTGACTGGTGCAGTTCCCGGTAGTGTTTGTTCACACCTCCTCCTCCTCCTCCCCCCTCCTCCTCCTCCTCCTCCCCCCTCCTCCCCCCTCCTCCCCCCCCCCTTCTCCACCACCTCCCTTTCTTTTTCCGCTTTAAGAGATAGACAGATGGAGTGTAGGAGACAGTAAATAGATAGACAGTAAGCAAATAGATGGAGTGTAGTTGACAGATAATGGACAGTTGATATAAGAACATAAGAACATAAGAATGGAGGAAACTGCAGCGGGCCTATTGGCCCATACTGGGCAGTCCCGTTTACACCCAACCCCTATTGCTCATATAAGCATCCAACCTATGTTTGAAGCAATTTAGCGTATTCGAGTTAATGATGATATTTGGTAACTTGTTCCATTCATCCACTACTCTGTTTCCAAACCAGTGTTTACCTATTTCACGCCTAAATCTAAATTTGTCCAATTTAAAACCATTGTTACGAGTTCGCTCCTGGTTGGATAATTTGAGTACCTTTGTAATGTCCCCTTTGTTTAGCCCTGCCTTCCACTTATACACCTCTATCAGGTCGCCCCTCACTCTACGTCTCTCAAGGGAGTGCAAATTAAGATGCTTTAACCTGTCTCTATACTCAAGGTTCCTAATGCCCGGGATTAGTCTTGTCATTCTCCTCTGAATTCTTTCCAAGGATTCTACATCCATTCTGTAATACGGTGACCAGAACTGGACTGCGTAATCCAGGTGTGGTCTCACAAGAGCAAGATACAGTTTTAGGATGACCTCGCTAGTCTTGTAACTAACACTCCTTTGTATGAACCCAAGTACTTTATTAGCCTTGTTACAAGCAAAAACACATTGTTTACTTGGCTTAAGGTTCCTACTTATCATTACTCCTAAATCTCTCTCGCAGTCGGATTTCTCTATGGCATCGTTGTTCATCTGGTATCTGGTTTCCCTGTTTACATTTCCTATACTGAGTACTTTACATTTGTCGATGTTGAATTTCATCTGCCATTTTTCAGACCATTCGAAAAATTTGTTTGGATCCTCCTGTAGTTTTGCCGAGTCCTCGTCAGATTTGATAACACGTCCTATTTTAGTATCATCAGCAAATTTACTTATGTTGCTGTCTATGCCGATATCTATGTCGTTTATGTATATAATAAACAATAATGGTCCAAGTACTGAGCCTTGGGGAACTCCACTTGTGACGTTGCTCCAATGGGACTTAGTGCCGTTAATGCTCACTCGCTGTTTCCTGTCCTGTAACCACGCCCTAATCCATTTAAGGATGTCACCTTTGATGCCATGAGCTTCTACCTTTCTAATTAGTCTTTCGTGGGGTACTCTGTCGAAGGCTTTGCTAAAGTCGAGATATACCACATCATAATTGTGCCCCTCGTCCACTGATTCGAAAACTGATGAAAAGAATGTTAATAGATTAGTTAGGCAAGAACGTCCGCTTGTGAAGCCATGCTGGGAATCATTGATCAATCGGTGCTTCTCCAGGTGATTTCGAATAGAGTTTGAAATGATTGCTTCCAGTAATTTGCCTACTATTGATGTTAGACTGATTGGGCGGTAGTTAGAGGATAGTGATCTATCCCCCTTCTTGAAGATCGGTATTACATTCGCTATCCTCCAGGATTCTGGTACTACACCTGTTTTTAAGGACATGTTAAACAACTTTGCTAAGGGCATACTAAGCTCTTCCTTACATTCCTTTAATACTCTGGCAAATATCTCATCGGGACCAGGTGACTTATTAGGCTTTAGTTTGTCTATTTGCTTACTAACATCGTTACTAGTCACTACTATCTCACTTAATTTGTTTTCTTCACTATCTCTGAATAGAGTCGGTGCCTCGGGTATCATGTTTAAATTTTCGGTGGTGAAAACTGTTGAAAAATATTTATTCAAATTATTGCTCATTTCTCCGTCGTTATCAGTGAGCTCGCCGGAGTCTGACCGTATTGGTCCAATCTTTTCTCGTGTTTTAGTTTGATACATTTGGTAGAATCCTTTG
>CAUDMG010001596.1:0-12564 GCA_958450375.1 Homarus gammarus | reverse complement strand
TCAAGACTCGGTATTAAAGTATCAAAAGCAATCATCCACTTATCTCACTTAAGTCCCAAGCCAAAGGTAGCACGGTAGGCTTCAAATATGAAACACCCAATCACTGAAGATGATTACAGTACTGTATACAATAAGATACAAAAACGAATTCTAAAGCTCAACACCACAACACATTCCTGCAGTTTTATTCCAGGTATTGGCTAATTAAAAGTCTTAGCCAATAACCCAGTCCAGTAATCAGCTAAGTGGTCATTATTGATAGAATTCCATAGAGTTCTTAATCTACGGCTGTGCAAGTTTGTGGTGACAAATGGAAACTTTCTGCAACTTACTATGAGATACCAAAGCAGCTCCAAATCTAAGGCATCATAATTGAAAGTAAACAAAACATAAATATGCTTCCAAGAAACAGTGGCATCACACTTTATATAAAAAAAACCCCACTTCCTATAAACTCCTATTGTAAAGTTAGTAGGAATCTAAAAGTGTTGACAAAGCTGAAGGAAGAGAAGCCAAATTCTATTATACTAAAGGGGAGTTCCCTCTGTAATAATTCCATAAACTGTGACAATTCTTATTTACTGCATTATTTCAGTAACTGAGAAAAACATTTCCAAACATTTTTATCTATGGAGAATTAATCTATCCCTACATGTAATCTTGAAGAAATTATGCAAGGCTGGGTGTTAGTGATTGCCTGCCTTCACAAATACCGACTGTACCATCCAGTTTATTTCCTTTGAGTACATTTCAAAGGCATCATCATCTTCCCCAACAAAGCACCTGATTTACACCAACTCCCTCATAATATGTTAGGACTTGGTGAAACAAGAAAGTTCTGTTGCTAGATGAAATAGCACCTTGAAAAGATCTTTATGAACCATCACAGTAGGCACGTTATCTATATTTTTTTTATCTGAAGGCTCAAGGGTTTTAAGAACAAAGATTTGAAAAAAAAGAAACTGGATACCGTCTACTAGAAAGTCTCTCAAACTGAATCCATATTCAACAGAACAATATAAACATATAAACAGATTAGAGTAGTCATTTACAATTGATTTTATTTGTAGAGGTAAGCCAACAACTTGATATATATACAGTATATCTATCCAGACACGATCCCTTTCATTTTAACCAAATGCTATCCAACCAATGAACAGACAGATGCTTTGAAAGGTTCCCCTATGATCACCAAAGCTGTTATGATATAACGAATTAGCTTTAAGCCTTGAGTGGCATTTGCTGTTCCCAAGACCTCTTTTGAGGGTTCTAGTTTCAATGAGATGGTATAACTAATTAGGAATTTCAATCTGCCAATATTCATGGAATTCCTTAGTTTTAACACAGAAAGCTTGGTGAGAAAATGGGTAAGTTACTCACAACTACCTTAAGGTCATAAATGTAAAAAAAAAAAAAAATTAATACATTACTGTACACAATACATAAATGGATAAATAAAATAGCTAACTGCAAGTGAAATATATATGAGAAAAAAAATTAAAACCTTGAAATCTAAGTCCAAGAATCATTAAGAAAAAAACAAAACAAATCAAAGCAGCTATTTAGTGTTGGTCGTGTTAAGTACGGTAATATCATAAAAGAAGAGGTACAGTGTTTAGGCAGTGCAGCTTGAAATAGTCATATATGAAAGCTGTGAATAAAGAGGCCATATGTGAATACTGTATTAAAAAAAGTACCCCTGATGTGGCAAGATTGAGTACATAATTGGAAGGGGAAAGGAATGGAACAGGAGAGCTGGGGAGAGACATGGAGTGATGCTAACGAAATCCAAATATGACTCAACGTGATGTATGACAGCTTGCAATCCTATTTTCTAAGAAATTGCTGCTATAGTGCTACTTAACCTGACACCAGATTTATTTTGAATATGTTTCTGGGTGTTTTTGTGATGATCTGGAATGCTGGGTCATACACACTATTAAAAATTACTAAAGTGACTAATAATAATACAAATTTCACATGAAAATAAACAAATAAATAAATAAATATACTGTATTTCACATAAAATAAATAAATTAATTAAAGTAACTAAATGCAAATAAAACGTTAAAACTATCCATAAGACATGGATGCCCAACACTGCAGTGACCCACATAGTTTAGCTAAAGGCTAACCAAACTCTTTAATAATAATAATAAAATCCCATAAATTCTCTCTTCTGATGGAGCATGACAGCTCTCACAGTAAAGGATGCTTACCGAGGTGTTCCAAGTCTTCATACAACCCACCCACACTCCTACCAACACTGAAGAGTTACACCTTTTTTTGTTAAATTAAGTACCTGTACAGTGTCCTTCCCTCCTCACTGGGGAATTCTGAATTAGGAGAAATTTTGTGAATCTTTTAATACAAGATTTTAAACCACTAAAAGTTCCAAATTTGGACGAATTCCAAATGTTGAATAAATTACTATGCACAGTCACCAGGCAGTAACATTAGCCAATAATAACCTCACAGGATGCTTTAGTACAGTACAGTACTGCAATAACAAGAACGTGGACATCACATGGTACTATACAGTACCAAAGTTATTGTACTGTACAAAAATCCCTAAAGCAATAAAAAAAACAACAACCATAATTGATACCAAACTATAAGAGTACAATACTGATTATCTGTCAACTACAGTGGGGTATGCTATAACGAATCTAATTGGTTCTAGAACCTTGTTCGTTATAGCATTCGTTCGTTATAGGATTAATCCGTTCCAGGCCCCCAAATACAACCACTTAACACTGAAAAATGTAATATAAAATTGTAAAAAAGTGCATAAATATGCATCTGAACCCCTGAAATAAAGAATATCATTAATATTTGTAATAAAAAAACAATAAATTAGAATAAAAAAAAAAAAAAAAAATTTAAATAATGTTCGTTGTCGGAGTTTCGTTCGTTATAGCATTCTCAATTTTATAGGTAAAACCGTTCGTTATAGGAATATTCGTAGTAGGATCCGTTCGTTATAGCATACCCCACTGTATATGATATCCAGCTTACTTTTCAACTAAAAGATCCGTGTAGTAAGTGTTATCTGCTCAGATAACTGGGTAATTAAGTTACTGTAATATGAAGAAAAAATCTTATATTATTTTTTTATACATTCTTTGTTACTAAACTGGCCATGACCAAATCCATTACATCTACAATTCAGAAAACCGAAAAGAAAATTAGAAGCACATTTTTTTTCTCTACTTTACTGACTACTTTTCATTATTTACCTTTGTCTATCTCCATTTGCAATTTCCTAAAAATCTTGAATATTTTCTTTTATAAATGTTTGTACTATATGTAAATGCTGTATAAATATAGCGTATACAGTAGCTAAAAAAGTATCTATGCATACTGTGTGTGAAACAATATGAGACCACGGACGATAGGTCTTGGGATATGTGACAGTAATCACTTAACTGTTTATTTTATTCCTATATGCCAACTCACCCCGTGTTGGATACTGAATGGCGATGGGTGAAGAGACGCATAAAAACCCTCCCGAGACATCACGAGTTGTACATATAATTGGAAGTCAAATGCAGGTTAAGAATGAAATATTGAATGGGACAGTTTGGAGACAACAAACACGAAAAATGATCCGGGATTACAATGATACTACAGTACTACTTGAACTTGAAACACTCATTCTGCTATTTTAGGAAACAAAATTAAGATGAAGATGTTGTGGAAGACCTTAATAATATCTCCTAACAGTTGTTATTAACTGTACTACAGTATTGTATCTAGTTGAGGTAGAGTTGGCACTAATTTTGATTTTATTTTAGGGCAAAATTTTGGTGCTATACTTTCACTCATAATTTGTTTGTTATTTTTGGGGGGATTTTGTTTGTAAGATTCTTAGCAAGCTAGGAAAGATATGGCTATGGTCGTGTATCAAAGAAGCAACCTGAAAGCCCCACTTGGAGGTACAGAGTGGCAATCCCCCATTCCTTTCCTGAGGTAATAAGAAAACTCACACAAGGCAAAAATCATGATGGCTGAACATAAAAAAAAAAGTTACAGCACCACAAATGCTGTACAAAGTGGAAGGAAAATTGGACAAGGCAAAATTCTAGTCACCGATTGGTGGTAAAATGTGAAGAGGAGAGTAGTGAAGTCTGGTACTGTTGCCCTGGGGTTGAGATAAGGTGAGCCCTCATGGTGGTGGCAGGTAAGGGCCAATGAGATGTGATTACATGGTCTAGTGATTGTGATACAAATGATGTTGGTAGTACAGTAATATATGGTTAGTGGTACAAGTGGTTAGTGGTTCAAGTGGTTGGTGGTGTAAATGGTATGGGGTGCACATGTTAATGGTAGTTGTTGGTACACTGCTTTATCACCTGTGGACAGTGAACAAATAACTTGCCTTACTCACAACATTAGCACTTATAGAATAAAATTGCTTAGTTATATTTAATGCTTTGTCATTTCTGAGAGGTGAATGATCACATAACCAACAATGAATAAAATTATCTTTAATCTACAATACAGTAGTATTAATCCAACAGCTGCAAAATGCCTCCTAGCCCCCTGGATGCCTAGTTATGCCCCAGTGTACACAAAACCATCATGGAGTACGATCATCTCCTAGTAGCAAAACCTAATTAAATAACATATATTCTTTTGTTTTCCATAGACTGTATACACATCTTTACTGCTGTAAAATTAAAATGTTTTTTAAAAGAAATTTCTGTTTTTCTAGAACATTGCACATATGATGTGAGCCACCACAAGGATGGCAAGCTCCTTACCACTGTCAACCGTTGGTAGATAAATTATTTATTCTTTTGTTTTTCATTAGCCTCCATGCATGTCTTTATTTTTAAGATAAATGAAAAATATTAAGAACTTAAATTTGTTCAAGAAAACTGCACATACTGTACATTGAACAACATATTTACCATCAGCTGCACCAGACAGGTCAACAATCAAGCTTTCTTGATAACATATGGACTACATTAATATATATTAATGATTACTTCTTTAATACAAATCCTAATTATAATACAGTATCAATATGTATATGATTAACACTGCATGATACAATTATCATCAAGGAGGATCCAACCGCCCAATGAAGCTACCAGGCTTGGAAAGGACAAAACAATCCCGATCAGTAACTGAAGGCACAAAATGACTAAGAACACATTTGTTCAATACAGTATTTGATTAAAATCAAATTTTAAGTTCATTTTTTCTTTCCATGTTATAATATGCCTTTTAATAATGCTACCCATCTTCATACATGCACACAGGGTCAATTAACTTTCTCAGGCCTTCAAAATCTCTAGGCCTCCCTAAGCATAAAGTTTCCATAATGCATCACACCAATGCACTGTAATTTGTTGTTTTATCCAAGAGTCCATAAGTTACCAGTTTAAGTGAGTTGGTGGGAGACTTTGATGTCTCAATGACATTAGCTTTTCTTTTAATTTCCATGACCCTTTGAGTATTTACACAAGTTTATAATAAATAGAACTTACAATGTTACTTTAATTAATTTCAGTTCATATGATGACCAATAACAAATAATAAATAAATAAATGAAAGACATCAAGGGTCCACAGAAGGTGGCACACACAATTACACTTCATAATTAAACTCCCCTTTGTATGTAACTAAATATCAATATTCTTATTTTACCTTAGTTTGAAATAATGTGTCTATAAAAACTAAACTTACTGTTTCATACACACCACTATCACAATCATCAACAAATGATTGGTGTAGCTACAGAGGGCAAGGGTGGGGCAAATTCTTCTTGAACATTTACAATTCCACTTTCTTTTAGGTATAAATCCTAGTGATGTTGACCTTGGGGTACTGCTGGTCAGTTTTACATAGTGAAAAGGTGAAAGTGGGTCCCATAAGCCTTGATGCCCCATTAGGAACAATATAGCACACTGAATACCAGGCCTTCACACACAAGGAGGCAGTGTGACTAGCACCCAACTCAACCTCCTTGCTTTCCCCCAACTGTGAAAGTCCAGTACAGGTACTGTATATACCTATTCAAAGCCGGGTCAGAAATCATTAGGATAGGGGGAAATTACTGTATTCATTTGGCTGCTCCACCCTTTTAAGTTGAGCATGTCCATAAAATCACAGAACAAGCACTGCCACACATTAACTTAAGTCAGGGCTGTTCACATCCAGCACAGGAAATCACAATGGCCGCAGGCAATAGAATCCAGAAATACCTCTACTCTCTGCCAAGTGCCTAAGTGATCTTTTCCTTTAAAAGGTACAATTCTTCCTGTCTTCCTGGCAACTAATTTGTCAATTTCTGAGATTTTACAGTAATACAAAATAAACTGTATGTGGAGGAAGACTATTGTAATATAGAAAACCTTCTTCCTGAGACAATGTAAAGAACAGCCATAACCTTATGTGAGAATAAAATAAAGGAAGTGCTTTGCTGCCAGAATAGAGCCAGATAAAAGATGTCTGAACGGTTGAGTAGCAAATAGGGGACTGGAAGTCCAACAAGCCTGAGGCCTGTCACATAGTTTACTTAGGTAACATGGCATACTGTACTCACCATGGTACTGGTAAAACTTACAGCTCCCATCTTTAGGCAGCAGGTTTATAAGGGATGTGGTTAAACAGCAAGAGAGCCTGTATTTTAATGGATTTTGGGAGCATAGACTTGTTGCATAGGTGGAATGTTTTTTAGGAATCCTGGGATTAAACTAGCACATTGTCTACTCACAAGTCTCCCAACCCTCTTCACAATGTTGAGTTCATGAATACTGAAAACTTCAAAATGTCATCCTGCTTTTCCACCCAGTCTGATTTTATCAAGATTCTTATAATCTTATGTCCACACAAGCCTCTGGGTAAGTATTTATATGAACTTTGCATTGGATTGTGACAACCCCACTTTTATCAGCTCTATTTTGGCCCCCCCCCCCCCCCCCCAGCACACACAAAAAAAAAATTATATATATATATATATATATATATATATATATATATATATATATATATATATATATATATATATATATATATATATATATATATATATATATATATATATATATAGTAAAAGTCCAAAAATCCGGACTGCTTGGGGATTGGGTCGGTCCGGATTTTCGGATTTTCCAGATTCTCAGGCAGTACTTTTAAAATTAAAATTTAAGGAAGAATAAAGAAGAGATGAACAGGTACATTTTGATAGTTTATTCATTAGCAAATATAGCATGCTTCATTTATCAAAACGAGCAGTTTTAATGAAAAAGCTGTGAATTCTAGAATTTTATTCTTTGCCTTTTTGATATCATAAATTGTAGACTTTCCAATGTTGTATTTTCCATTAGAACAGTATTGCTCACACCACGTACTAGTTTCTTAATTATTTCAAGTTTGTCACTCAATTTCAACGTGTTCTTCTTTCTCTTCACACAACTAAGTTTATCTACTTTAGGAGCCATTATTATGGGCTTGTACAGTAATCTGTAAATGGAAACAGTAAGACTCAAAATATTGTTCTATTCATACTGTGCTTGATATAATACATTCACGGAAATGTAATATTTTTGCTGAAATGACGTACGTATTAAAGTGGAAAGTGGGATAAAATCGTGACGAAAACAATGACTTTCGCTTTCTATCGTTCAAAAGATGTTACCGTAATCACTTTTCGAATGGTTTAGTTAAAAAACTGTTGTATTACAATAATATTCCCTCCTAATTAACTTGAATAAATACTTGAATGGAAATATACAATATTTTTGTTGAAACTACCCGCGTTTCAGTGTAAAGTGTCGTAATAATAAATGGTAAACAATTTGCCTTCGGCACTCGTGTTTCAGTTTATAGGACGTAGAGCGTTTTTACTGAAGGTTTTGTTGTTCGCTTACCCTCAAAAACATGAGTCGAACTATAAACGAGGAATATCATAAATTAACGATTTCTTGGTCAAAAAATCAGGGTTGACAGATAAACGAGGGGGGGTTTATAGATGAGTATATACGGTATGTTGTCACAGCTTGATTGCTCGTTTTAAAGTGGAGACCACGTGGTCGCTTGTTGTCGCTGTGCAGCTCACGCAAGCGCACATACACACAAAAGGGAAACAACGGAGCACCTTAGCTTTCGTCTTTATTCAAGACATCTTCAGAGGCAACTGAATTACATGGACAAACACTGCAGCTCAGAATCAAACAACATAAGCACAATATCAGAACAGCATCCGAAAGCAGTGCCTTGTTCGTTCATGTTTGGAATAATAATCATCCCATTGCTTGGGAAAAAAGCTTAGAAGTGTTAAAATCATCTTGTGTCACAGAAAGACTTCAGGTTGAAGCTAGTTTGATTAAGGAATTAAAATCAATAAACCTTAGTGATGGTCAGTTCAAAACTGATAATATGTTACAAAAATTTATTTGTCAATGGCCCAAGGTTAAAAATGCTTTGAAAACCTTTGATCTAGAAGAAGGATAGTTATTTAGTGGGTCCCTTATTTTTGACCTGACCTGACTAGTCACGTCACCGCCTTCTCTTAAGCTCCTCTACGTGTGTGGTGGTGTGGGGATTAGTGGATGATATTATTATGACCTGACCTTACATGTTCTATAAGGTCACCCTGTATATTTATGACTCTCTCTGTCCATTAATCCAGTTGCCTCTGAAGATGTCTTGAATAAAGACGAAAGCTAAGGTGCTCCGTTGTTTCCCTTTTCACACAAAGCCTGCTCATCGAGCTGATGGCGTCGTTGATTATATGTTCAAAGTCCGCGTGTTAAATGGACTAAAAATGAAGTATATATATGTACCTCGCGTTTCATACCAGCTGGATTCGGTAAAATGCTACTGACACCACATAAGAGGCACGGGCAGTTTCCCATTGAGGTTCACGGCGCCATCAGCTCGATGAACAGGCTTTGTGTGAAATATAACAGAGTCTAGAACTGCTTTTAGTGTCCTTGTGGCCTAGCCGGTAAGCGTTCCCTAGTCACACCCAGTAGGACGAGGGTTCGATTCCTTGCTGGTGAGGTCGTTGATTATATGTTCAAAGTCCGCGTGTTAAATGGACTAAAAATGAAGTATATATATATGTACCTCGCGTTTCATACCAGCTGGATTCGGTAAAATGCTACTGACACCACATAAGAGGCACGGGCAGTTTCCCATTGAGGTTCACGGCGCCATCAGCTCGATGAACAGGCTTTGTGTGAAATATAACAGAGTCTAGAACTGCTTTTAGTGTCCTTGTGGCCTAGCCGGTAAGCGTTCCCTAGTCACACCCAGTAGGACGAGGGTTCGATTCCTTGCTGGCGAGGTCGTTGATTATATGTTCAAAGTCCGCGTGTTAAATGGACTAAAAATGAAGTGTGTGTATATATATATATGCAAGTAAATCACTGTAGGTGCGCGTGATCTAGGTATATGCTGATAACCACAAGGAAAGAAGAAAACACGAAGTTCCCAAGCGCTTTCGTGTAATTCATATATATATATATATATATATATATGCAAGTAAATCACTGTAGGTGCGCGTGATCTAGGTATATGCTGATAACCACCAGGAAAGAAGAAAACACGAAGTTCCCAAGCGCTTTCGTGTAATTCACATCTTCAGGGGTGAGTACAGACTAGTCTGTACTCACCCCTGAAGATGTGAATTACACGAAAGCGCTTGGGAACTTCGTGTTTTCTTCTTTCCTGGTGGTTATCAGCATATATATATATATATATATATATATATATATATATATATATATATATATATATATATATATATATATGTATATATATATATATATATATATATATATATATATATATATATATATATATATATATATATATATATATATATATATATATATATAGATATATATTTCATGTAAATCCACAATGAAAACGTGGATAAGATAAATCTTGATAAAATCACACGGGAGAATGGAAACAACGGAGTACCTTAGCTTTCGTCTTTATTCAAGACATCTTCAGAGACAACTGGATTACATGGACAGAGAGAGGCTTAAATATACAGGGTGACCTAAAAACATGAGGTCAGGTCAAAATGATGACATCCACTAATCCCCACACCAACACAAACGTAGAGGAGCTTAAGAGAAGGGTGGTGACGTGACTAGTCAAGTCAGGTCAGAAAAAAGGGGACCCACAAAATAACTATCATACATCTAGATCAAAGGTTTTTAAAGCATTTTTAACCTTGGGCCACTGACAAATAAATTTATGTAACATATTATCAGTTTTGAACTGACCATCACTAAGGTTTATTGATTTTAATACCTTAATCAAACTAGCTTCAACAAGAAGTCTTTCTGTGACACAAGATGATTTGAAAACTTTTAAGCTTTTTTCCCAAGCAATGGGGTGATTATTATTCCTAACATGAACGAACAAGGCACTGCTTTCAGATGCAGTTCTAATATTATACTTATGTTGTTTGATTCTGAGCTGCAGTGTTTTTCCTGTCTGACCTACATAATTACAATTACATTTGCTACATGGAATACAATAAACACTACCATTTACATTCAAACTTGGGCTATTCCTTATTAACATATTAGTAATGGTTGAGTCATACTTGAAAACAACATTAATATTTAGAAGCTTGAGGGACCGAACTAACGGGACAAATTCATTACGATAGGGCAGAGTCAAAATATTCTTAAGTGTAGGAACTTGTCTGGTTTGAGAGGAATGAAGGGATTTTTTAGCCCTATTAAAACAACGATCAACAAACGCAGAAGGGTACCCAAGTTTATGTGCAATAGAACGAATGTGTTTCAATTCATCGTCAATAAATTCAGAGTCACAAATACGCAGACATCTTAAGAACATAACAGAAAAAACTGACATTTTGGTAGACTCAAGGTGATTCGATAAAAAGTGAATGAAACTGTCTACCTGTGTGGGCTTTCTATATACCTTGAATTTATAGTTTTGGCCATTTCTCATGATAAGCATATCAAGAAATGGCAGGGATTCATTTATTTCTCTTTCAATTTTGAACGTGATACTAGGGACAATATTATTAAGTTTGTCTAAAAATTCAAATGGGTCACTGTTTTTAGGCCAAAGACAAAGAACATCATCTACATATCTATACCATGGAGGAATAAAGTCCACTATATTGGGTAGTAATCTAGACTCAAAAAACTCCATATAAATACAGGCTAGAGGAGCAGAAATATTAATGTTGTTTTCAAGTATGACTCAACCATTACTAATATGTTAATAAGGAATAGCCCAAGTTTGAATGTCAATGGTAGTGTTTATTGTATTCCATGTAGCAAATGTAATTGTAATTATGTAGGTCAGACAGGAAAAACACTGCAGCTCAGAATCAAACAACCTAAGTATAATATTAGAACTGCATCTGAAAGCAGTGCCTTGTTCGTTCATGTTAGGAATAATAATCACCCCATTGCTTGGGAAAAAAGCTTAGAAGTTTTCAAATCATCTTGTGTCACAGAAAGACTTCTTGTTGAAGCTAGTTTGATTAAGGAATTAAAATCAATAAACCTTAGTGATGGTCAGTTCAAAACTGATAATATGTTACATAAATTTATTTGTCAGTGGCCCAAGGTTAAAAATGCTTTAAAAACCTTTGATCTAGATGTATGATAGTTATTTTGTGGGTCCCCTTTTTTCTGACCTGACTTGACTAGTCACGTCACCACCCTTCTCTTAAGCTCCTCTACGCTTGTGTTGGTGTGGGGATTAGTGGATGTCATCATTTTGACCTGACCTCATGTTTTTAGGTCACCCTGTATATTTAAGCCTCTCTCTGTCCATGTAATCCAGTTGCCTCTGAAGATGTCTTGAATAAAGACAAAGCTAAGGTACTCCGTTGTTTCCATTCTCCCGTGTGATTTTATCAAGATATATATATACAGGTAGTCGTCGACTTACGACCTAGATTGGTTACGGCCGACCGGTCGTAAGTTGATCTGGTCGTAAGTCGGCCTATGTTATAATTACCTTACGTATATTATACTGTAATGTGTAATGATAATATAATCATCTTTAAGTCATATTTTATCAACATTTTCTTTGTTCATTATTGTTACGGTCGTCAGGTTTAAGTAAATCACTGCATACTACAGTACAATTGGTTTATTATTTACACTGGGGCTGGGGCCAAAACTGTCGTACCGCCGGTCGTAAAGTCGAACAGACGTAAGTCGCATAGGTCGTAAGTCGACGACTACCTGTATATATATATATATATATATATATATATATATAATCAACACCTCAACCCGCCAGGATTCGAACCCACGGCCCACAAGCCTATGACTGTGACCGGGGAACGCTAACCGCTGGACCACCAGGATACTAAAAGCAGTCCTAGACTTTGTTATATTTCACACAAAGCCTGTTCAACGAGCTTATGGCGCCGTGAACCTCTAAATGGGGACCACCCGTACCACTTAGGTGGTCAGAGCTCGTCGAACAGACGTAAGTCGCATAGGTCGTAAGTCGACGACTACCTGTATATATATATATATATATATATATATATATATATATATATATATATATATATATATATATATATATACA
>CAUDMG010001595.1:0-60279 GCA_958450375.1 Homarus gammarus | reverse complement strand
CGTTTGTGCGTTCCCACATCCCGCAGGGTTCGTTTGCTAGTATGCACCTGAATGCTTATGGTTTGACGGACCCCTACTATGAAAAGTTCAAGCGCATTCTCATTGGAATTTTCGAGTGCGGGTCCCACTTGGGCTATCTGCAGTGGATATTTAGATGGCTGGATCGTCTGGCTCTGATGGTTCACGCGGAATCACCTATGGGGGCTGTTTCAATTGCCGGAGAAGTACGACAAGACATGGAAGCGACCTTCTGGGATTCGTGATGGTACGACGAAGATGGCAAGATGTCACCGTATAATGTGGAAACATTAATAGAGTTGCTTAGTTTCCGGTTGGCGGTTCATCGTCCCATCTATGGCCGGGCTTAGGAAGTAGAATTTGTCCCTCCTACTGTTTTGGTGGACTACGCTAACAAGCTTTCTCCAAAGGTGACAGGACCTCTAATGGCACGTACTTCCCAGACTACGGCGCCGCCCCCTCCCCCGGTAGCGCAAATGCAGCCGCTGGCTCCAATCGCACCTCAATATCGGAGTTACAAACATCGACTATCTTTGAGGTGTACCCATTGTAATAAGACGGGCCATACGATCGATGATTGTTATCTGCTCCAGGATGGTGGTGTTAAAGTACTGGAGAGCACCCATCCCCCCGCAGGAGCTAAGCAAAAGCAGGGAGCGCCAAGAAAGTACACTGAGGCGGTCAAGACTACGTCTCCACCTGGCCAAAGATTAGGATCGTGGTGTGCATTCCACCGGTCAGCATCTCGCAGCACAGATGAGTGCGACATAATGATAAGGGCTAGGAGCGTTCACTCTGGAGTATCCCGGGTAACACAGCAGCGTGATGCGCGTCGTTACCAGGATAAGAAGTCGGGGGAAGGCCAGCGCCTGTCAAAAGACGGGGAAGGATAGGTCCATTAGAGCCTCCTTTCCACAGCACTTCTGTGGCAGCCTCATTAGTAGCGGCGCTAAGTAAAGTGGAAGTGTTGTCCGTACGAGTGAGAGTGAATGATATCAGATTGGCTCTGGATATTGATACGGGTGCATGCTCAATGTTTTGGCCTTGACATCCTATCAGGAGTTACAACGTAGATTCCCTCACCATGATTTCCTATGGAGACCTACTGACGCCGATCTCGAAAGAGTATCCGGCACGCAGCTAAGTATTGACGGAATGGTGACGTTACCACTTAGATTTTCAAGATGTGGTACTCCCTTCTATGCGGACTTTTATGTGGTTCAGCAATTTAATTTGTCAGCTGACGGATTAATTGGTCTCCCAACACTCAGAACGAATAGTATGGATGTTCGTCCACGCAATAATGCTATTATGTTTAGAGGTGTTTCCTACAAAGCTATGCGTTATTCTGCACCATTGGTCTCCGCAAGGTCAAAAGTGTTGTCCACCATTCCCACTCGGAGGAAAGCGGATAATGTGTCAGAGCAAGCCGGAGACTTTAAACCCTCACTTTCCCAGCGTGATTATTGCAGCAAGGGTTGGAAGATTGTACCTGCAATTTTGAAGAATACTCTCCACTATCAGGATGAGGAATTCACCAAGGCCACTGTGGAATTACCTGACGTGTATACGGGGACCGATGTTGTATGTCTCCCGGAAACGTGCAAGGTAAAGGGTTTGTCGTGAGAGTCAACGTTAAGCACAATACGACCTGGTGGTTTGACAGATGTTCAAGTTCTGAACAGAACAGAAGTTCAGAAAATATTGAAGAAAGGATGTTATTTGTGTGATTTTCTGGTACATCACAACAATGTCGAATTACAGCCTACGCAATTCCCAATTGATAGTATTGTGTCTCATTCCCAACAGATTAGGCAAGAGAGAATAGATCAAATAGCGCCACATGTTAAGGTGATGGATCATCCTCAGGGCAAGACACGCCTTTTGGAGCTGCTTGCTGACTACAGAAATATTGTAGCCTTGCCAGGGGAAAAGCTAGGACAGACAGATTTAGCATCCTATCACATATTAAAGGAGGGCACCAATCATATCTATGTACCAGCTTACAGACTACCACATAGCCAGCGGGCAGTAATTCAGGATATGATACAAGATATGTTGGATGAGAATGTTGATAAGCATTCTAAGTCCCCTTTTAATAGCCCCTTATTCCTCGTCCCAAAGAAGGATGGCGGTTGGCGCCCAGTTATTGATTTCAGGTGCGTTAATGAATGTATGATCCTAGATATGTATCCTATACCTATCTTGAGTGATATATTGCAGTCCTTAGGTCAGGATAATGCTGTATTTTGCAACTTAGATTTGCTTAGTGGGTATTGGCAGGAACAACTCGATGAGAAATCACGGGAGATCACGGCATTTAGCACTCCCCTGGGCCACTTTGAGTTTCTACGGATGCCTTTTGGTCTCAGGAATGCCCTGTTTGCAGGATTGATTGGTACCACAGTCTGCGCTTATTTGGATGATCTAATAGTAGTCGTAAGGATGTCGATACCCATCTGATTAAACTGCGTGAAGTGTTAGAAAAATTTTCCACAGCAGGTCTTAAGATTTAACTTTCAATATGTGAGTTTTTAAAATCCAGAATCCATTGTCTTGGTCATGTAGTTGACGGTGAAGGCATTCATAAAGTGGATGATAAAGTGAAAGCTGTATCTCAGTTCCACGTTCTACATCGGCTGTTCAAATACCAGAATAAGTAACAAGATCACAAGAATACAAAATGTTGTAACCTCTAAACCAAGGTGAAGATATAAGTGCCTTTGGCAGTATGTTCCTCAAGCAGATGAGAACAAAATTAAATGTAAAGTGTGTGGTCGGACATACGTCCACAAACTCGAACACTAAGTCCTCGACTGTGCGAAGATAGAACCTTTTGGGGACAGGTCCAAGCACACTGTGTATGAAATGGCACAACACTTCATCTCTAATGGCAAGATGGCCGACATATTAAGTTTGTATCCACTTTTTTGCACTTAGTAGCTATATCAGCTCCCATGTATAAAAAACAAACACACAATGCGCTTGCATACCTCTCACGCAGATGTGAGCCCCCCAGGCTCAGTTGTGGGTCGTTTGACCTGTGCCCGGGTGGGCTAATTCCCTTAAAAAAAAAGAAAATAAAAGGCATATTACCTCAAAGGCCTGTACCCACGCAGTTGCGAAAAAGTTATCCAATATGTATAACAAAGAATTTATTTGAATTACTCTGCAACATTCAGTACCATAATATCCTAACCACTCGAGATAGTTATACAGACCCTATGTGAACTCAACTCTGCAATTCTTTTGTGCTACCTCTCACAGGATGAGTATGGGATGCACAATGAACTAGAAGTAGCAAAATTAATTAAATTATTATCTTGAGGAACCTCTATTTTTATCACTAACTAGTGATATACGTTGTGAGAGGTAGTTAGGGTATTTGTGTAATTGGTCGGAGAGGTGACAGGAGGGTCGATTGGAACCAGTGAGGTATGGCTCACTACAGTTAACTATTCCCCAGCTCCTGGCTGTACCTGCCTGGAGTGGTCTTCAGTGCCCTAGTATTTGTAAGGTTGGTCTGCTTCCCTGTACCTCTTCTGTATTTTCGAAAGATCTCAAATGTTATTAATTATTCACTAATGCACACTGGACGGGGCCCACTCTAACTATCATGAGGCAACACACGCACGAACACACACAGTCATACTACGACTGTATAGATGACATTATGTATAAATATTGTATGTGTCATCTTATACTCAGCATTATCTTTATTATATATGAACAAGAAGAAAAAATACCATAGGTTGTAGTTACGAAAGTATGAATGGAAATAAACACTTCCAAACCACCCAGTGACTCCACACAACCTTTAGAGCGCTTGTGTGTGTGTGTGTGTGCCAGACCATGATGCTTCCCATCATTTGCTTAACTATATGAAAAATCGTGTTTAATTTAACTACCGTATATCTCGCCCTATAAGACGGAATTTGAACCTTAAGAAAATCAGCCCAAAATTAGGGGCCGTCTTAAGTACCGGGTATAGAATTTTTACCTCTTAAATAATTGTGGTTTAGCCTGTCAAGAGTGGTGATGGAAAACATAGTAAACCACTCACAAGGTCCTACCACTAATTATTTTTTACTGAAACTTGCGTTTGGGAAGCTGGATTAAAAATAAGATTACCCGTATATTAAAATAATAAAAATGTATTATAAACCTGTCTAACATGCAGTAAAGGAACAATATACCCAGGTAATACCCCAGAGTTTGACCCTTAATGATCACCATAAATGTATCAGGCCAACTTCACCTACCAAGTATAATGGTAGCCTCCCTTTGTCGGGAAACAAGTTTATAAATTAAAGAAATTACTTGCAGTGTGTTTAATATATTACAGTATATTATAAATAAATAAAAAAATAAACAAATAAATCCGTAAATCCATTTCAAGTAAATGGAAAAAGTTTACTTGACACGGACATTACAGTAGTTCCAGTTAAATAGCAGTCCCTTAAGTGACGCCACTAGTGTTTACACTACACCAGCGGGTAACATTTGATGACATTACTTGAAGTGAATTGGCCTTATTTTAAATATCCAACCATAAATAAATACAAAAATTAAAAAATAATCAAAAGTGAGAAACAATATACTTGCAGTGTGTTTAATACAATATATTATAAATAAATAAAAAAACAAATAAATCGGTAAATCTATTTCAAGTAAATGGAAAATAAACAAACAAGTTATTTAACAATACTCTTCCCTCTGACAGAGGATAAAAGGGGGATATAAGAAGGCTATTTATAGCCCGTCTTTGTGTTCGTAATGCACTATAAATAATTCATTTAAAATTATTTTTTTTTACATAGAATATTCAGTACATGACTGCCATGAAGCTTAAGGTTACAGAACACACACACACACACACACACACACACACACAGTGTAACTTTGGGTGACGCTTTGTCTGACTTGGGGTGACTTTGAGCGAACCATACACTTGATATTACAATTTATGTATCCTTCCTGTCCATGATTTACAACAATAACTGTAGGGTAAAAGTTACAATATTATACTAATAACACTGTCATGTATTGATACTATGACGAGTTATCAAGATACAGAGCACGATGAACATAACATGATAATGATAGTAAAGCCTGGAAGGGTTCATATCATAACTTGTGTGTTCGTGCATATGTTGCCCCGTGAGAGTTACCGTGGACCTCCATGTGCCCAGGTGGGATGGTCTAAGAATTACACTATAAGTGTGTCAAATGAGAGGAGTGACTGATCCACATGTAATTTAAGGTTTTTGAAATATGTAGTTAAATTAAACACGATTTTTCATATAGTTATGCGAATGATGGGAAGCATCGTGGTCTGGCACACACACACACACACACACAAGCGCTGTAAACGTTGTGTGGAGTCACTGGCTGGTTTGGAAGTATTTATTTCCATTCATAATTTCGTAACTACAACCTATGGTATTTTTTCTTCGTGTTCATATATAATGAAGATAATGCAGAGTATAAAATGCCATATACAATACTTATGCATAATGTCATCTATCCAGCCGTACTATGACTGTGTGTGTTCGTGTGTGTGTTGCCTCGTAATAGTTATTGTGGGCCCCTGTCCAGAAAGGACACTGTTCTAACCTCCAGCACCCACCCAGGTGGGCTAGAGATTACGGTTCCGACTGTACCTTCCCGACCTCAACTTGCTTCACATTGGGAAAATATTATTACTGAAGACGTAGACGACGTATATTATTGTGCATATAAAAATATGGTTATTATCACTCGGCTATTTCTAAAAACAATAATATATTAGCTGATCCAATGAATCTAAAACACACACACATAAGAACATAAGAACATAAGAATGGAGGAAACACATTATATCTCAACGACTTTACCAACATCGTCATATATGGCAGAATCACACGGCTTTACTCCTTTACGAAAATATATTTCAAAGAAATTCCTTTGAAAACTTCCTTCTTGATGAAGCATCAGGACTACTGTTGTCTACTCTGTGTTTGCTGCCTACAATCATTTTACCAAATTAAATCTTTTCGTCGTCGTTATTAATCTTTAACACACACTTCATCTTATTAAGGGTTTTTCCCCTGTATAAATTTCGTGGGAAACACTTGCAAGTGAACTGTGAGTCACAGTTAGCCTGCGGCAATGGATATAAAAGCGAGTAAGAACGGGGAAGCCTTCACTCAGGGTTTAGACGCCAGTTGTCCTACAGACGCTGCCTTCAACTGTATCACCTCAATCAACTGTCTTACCAGCCACAAACAGGTATATATATTACCCTAACCTATTAGTTGTGTTGACGTTTTACCTTTTACGGATGTTTCTTGTTAAACGAGACTGTTAGATGTTAATGGAAGTGACAGTGTTTTAATGAAGCGATGGTTGGAGAGTCATGGGCTCACTGGTGTCTTCCCAGCCAGGACCGCTCACCAACCCTGTGGACAGTACGAGCCTCGTCTCCACTGCTGTTTGTCTTCTTATGTGATATTTGATTTTAATCATAAATGAATCTTCATGTAAGTGTTCATGGGTAGTAGAGCTGGAAAAGTATTATTTAGAAGTAGGAAATTTAAATTAGAAACGTGTGGGTGTGTGTGTGCGTGTGTTTGTGTGTGTGTTGTCCTGGATACTTGTACTGGGAATATTTGTGTACCTGTTTTTCAGTTTTGAAGCAACATATCCTTGTATATATTCTTCGTAATAACTAAACAAAAGATGCAGGTGAAGGTTTACTGTAAGTGGAATGAGCAATTTATTTACCTGGACACAGTGAGCTGATTCATATACTTTATCTACCTGGACACAGTGAACTGACTCATATACTTTATCTACCTGGTCACAGTGTGACGGGCCGAGTTCTCTCTGTTTATAATTTACCATCCAGATATTCTTTTCTGTTATTATTCTTCAATTCCTTATCTATAAGTATACTTTATCTTCTTATACAAGTAATTCTCTTTTCATTTATGTATGTTCTCTATATTAAACTTTCATGGTGTATTTATTTAATAATTTCTATGCTGTGTCGTTAGTTCCACAATGTACATACATGTCTTATCTTTCTTTTCTTGTACTTTCCAAGTCTTTCATTTCTTTCATATATATTACATTTACTCAGTTTCAATGTTCTTACCTTTCTGAAGTATACTCTGTTTTAAGTCTATTCTTATACATGGGTTAGTCTGTGGAACCATGTTATTCTTAGTACAACACTTTTTATACCTACAAAGGGTAGCTGCCACCACCCAGACTTTTCATTATATTACACAACTCAAGGAAAGTTTTTGGGTTGTGTGGTAGATGTATAGGCACGTGAGTAAGTATTATTTTCTGGGAACCAATGTTTAGAAGGAGTAGAGTGGTGATGCGAGTAGATTACTAATTCAATATTTATTAACACAGGGAGTGGAGAAGATGCATCTTAGATTCACTCAGACCAAACAGAACCGCAATTAACTTATTAAGTCATCAAAAACTTCAAGAACTTATTACCTCATTAAACACCTCTAAATACTTATTACTTCATTACACAATTGTGGTATTATTACCTTGACAAATGAGATTCCGTAATTATTATTCACAAGATATCACTGGACCCTCGTGTCTTACTTAAACAAGTAACAAATTACCTCTTCAATTTTTGGTTAGAACATTATACTTTCAGGTTATTCTTTCATGGTTATTACAGACGAATACATAACACACTGGGCAACTCCACAATTATAGTAACATACAATACCTCCTGTTAGTTCGCAAGGAACAACCTGGTACCTTGAACTCTCATTCAGTGGTTCAATACTTAACCTGGGATGACTATATTTCTGCTAGTCACCCCCAAGCATGGATATTAATACGGCTCCATACATATAACCAAGAACAGTAGATAGACCATGATCATACGACGGAGTTAATGGGCCAAAGTTGTTTACAGGCTCGCTCGCGAGCTCGGAGCGCCTGGCCAGGGAAAGGTTGACTGTGGCGGCGGGCCGTGGCGTCTGCCAAGGAATCTCGCCCTGGGATTCTAATCTCGCCACCTTAAGACATCCTTCGAGAGACATCGTGCCCATAGGCGGCTCCCGAACCTCAGCAGTCTTGCTAACCCCCACAACAGCGTCTGGAGACGTGGAGAAGAAATCACAGAGAAGGTGAATATTTAACTTCACTATACAAAACATACGTCTGGCACCGGTCCAGACTATTGTTAGATCTCTACTTTACTCTACTCAATTGGCACGGAAGTTACCATGTTAAAACATGAACACTGATATTCACAAAATTGATTAAGTTAAACTGAATTAATATGGCGGCGTGGAACACACGTGAACATACCTGGAGAAGTGGAGAAGAAATCACAGAGGGAGTGATTTCCCCTCGCTCGCCGGCATATATACTAGCCTGAGGGCATATCCCTACTAGAAAGACTAATTTTTCTAACAATAGGCCCTCTATTCAAAGTGATCGTTGGACACCTAGCTATGACCGTCAGTGTCACAGATCAGGCTAATTTTCTACATCTATATTTATTATTTAATCAGAGATTGAATTTCTCAGTAAAGAGGTGAAATGGAGTTATATATGCGTTCACAACTCTATTGGCCTGACCGCAAACCACATCCCAGGTCAAACGGCCGTTAAGTCTTGTTAAATTTTGAGTTTGACAGGAACTGTTCAGGAGATTAAATAAACAACTGACACTAACTAAACTATAAACATCAAATTCTCTGATGTCGGGGCGACAAAATAATATAACTTCAGTAGCGATCAGAAACTCATGGGTATCCCCACGGACGACATAAAATACGCCACTCTAGCTGGCAAACTCGACTTGACACATCTTACTTGACACATCTTACTAGCAATAAGGACAGTTGAAGCGTTCAACACCACGTACAATGGATCTTGACTGTTCCAACTGTAAACCGACATATCTAAGTAGACTCAAAACAAGGGTGTTCTCTCTCACATTCAAATTCATTTTATAGAGAGGTTGGTTTCAGTAAGTCAGAGAAAATGGGATAACGGAGGACTGAGGTGTCTTGAAGTGATGAGAAAACGGACTCCTCAGATGGAGGACTCAAAATAAAAACAGAGTTACATTTTTTGTGGGCTATTGAGCGTATTATGAATCATTTGATTTTGGCGCTAACTGACGTGTATGACCATGGTCGTTATAACAGTGAGCTGACTCATATACTTTATCTACCTGGACAAAGTGAGCTGACTCATATACTTTATATACCTGGACACAGTGAGCTGACTCATATACTTTACATACCTGGACACAGTGAGCTAACTCATATACTTTATCTACCTGGACAAAGTGAGCTGACTCATATACTTTATATACCTGGACACAGTGAGCTGACTCATATACTTTACATACCTGGACACAGTGAGCTGACTCATATACTTTATCTACCTGGACTTATATAATTTATCTACCTGGACGCAGTGAGTTGACGCGTATACTTTATCTACCTGGACACACTGAACTGACTCATATACATTATCTACCTGGACACAGTGAGGGTGATGGCTGGCTACCTGACCTGCCTGACGTGGGTGTTACTGCTGGCTCTCTGTTGCACACCTACACTTGCTCACTCTGGTAGGTACTGCGCTAACCACCATTTCCTGTTTTTTCTTCTTGTTTTAAGAAATATCATTTACCATAAACTTAAAATATTTATATACCTGAATTAGTTAATAAGACAAAGTCATGCATTAAGGCGGCGAGGAAGATTCTGCTATGTGTACTAGTATCTGGAACACGTATTGGTGCTGAAAGTCATCTCTTCACTCTCTTCCTGCACAGGGAACCTCGGGTTGGTAGGTGAGGGTGGCAACAGGCAAACTCGTGGGGCTACCACAGCGGGTGGAAACCACCCCAAGCGACCAGGAGCGGTAAGAGCAATAGTTTGTCTTTCTCCCAATTATCATTGTATATAATTTATATATAATCCTTGAAATATATTAACTTTTTCGATTGTTTTTCTCATTATCATTTAAATTGTTCTTCAAAGTCTTTCCACAAGATATTCTTCTGTTTTTCTCATCACTAAATGAGATGAAGGAAACGCGTAATATCATATCACAAGGTAGACTTAAGTGTATAAATCGTCAGCTTTACACCGAGGTTCACTGTAATAGTGTAGCTTATGTCTGTCAGACTAGACAATGGAAGACCAGCCCAGTTTTATCTCTTACTTTTGTTTCTTATAATAGTTAATGTATTACTAATTATTTTTTATCATTACCACACGGTCTCACCTACAGGGAGTGATACTACGGACTCGGCCAGGCAGCCGTCGCAGGATACGACCAGTGATAAAGGGAATTTCTGTTTTCAGTTCAAGAAATCATACAGTTGCATAACCAACAGATGGTGGACAATTGGACAATAAACTCATCCATTCTGACACACTCCTGAAGAAGCTACACAGATGTAGTCAGGCAATATTGATTCAATTGTTTGGATACAAACTTTTCTGGTGCTCAATGCAGACGTGAAGTAAAATAACTTTGAGGGTGTACTCTGCTTCGAAAAATAACATTAGCTTTTTCTTGACTTGACGGATGGAGGAGAAGAAAAATTACAGATGGAATTAATGGGAGAAGAGCAACAGATTTGGTGTGAAATGGAAAGAGTTACTTCATGGTAGGACCAGCTGAGGGTGAGGGTATAGGAAGAGGAATGGGGGGTGAGGAAGATGGCAGGAAGCAAAGAAGTAGGAAGATGAAAGAGAATATGGGGAGAGGAAGGAGAACAGGAATATAATTCGCGAAGAAAGAAATAAGGAGAAGAGGTTCAAAGGGAAGCAGGCAGAGTGGAGACTATATAATATAACTATATGACTTCTTTGGAAAATAAATGTCTTGTTTCTTATCTGTAAACAAATACTGGAGTACTTACCACAGTTTCATTATCTACTTGATGAATAAAAACAACAATAAGAAAGTACTTTTGTTTTCTTATCATTTCATATTACTTAAAATATTTCTAATTTAAGTAATCAAAATAAATGACTGGGTTAATGAACGCCTCATTTTAATGATGCTGACGATAACATATATCAATATTTTTTTCTGTTACTTACCTTTTTTATTTTTAAACTTATGGATTTTTGGCCAATTTTGACAAGATACGAATATAAAGCACATCTCATTATATTTAAACGCCCTTGTGTTCACTTTCTGCTAAACTTTCAAACGGAAATTCTCAAAACAAATCTGATAATGTTTAGTCTTTGCTGATCACTGTAATATTTATGGTGTTTTATTATTATTTACTTTTTTATGAATATTGATCACTTCACTTGAATCAGATTAAGATATACAACATAAAAGATCAGTATTAAGCCACACGGCTCACATCTGTCAAGAAACAAACATTAACGTGTAAAAGACACCAAGCCAGTGGACGTCTGCCAGTCTACTTCTGTTTACAGAAGTAGACGTGATTTTAGTATATTTAGTATATTTTAGTGTATTGAGCCTTTTGGAGACAGAAAGGGCCTTTAAAAATAAAATAAGAATAGCGAGGTTTGAAGGCATATGTCGACGTTGAATTAAAAATTCGCCGCTGCGTAGGAGTTGTGGAGGAGATCTGTTTGACCTTTATATTTTACATGCTTTGAGTTAAGACTGGTATGAGCCAGGTTGGTTTGTACCTTTTGAGAAAATAGAACTTAATTTAGTACGAAAGGATTTAGCATTTAAAATAATTTTTAATTGGGGATTAACTTGAGCAGATGAGATGCGTTAGATGTAGGAACTACTTAGATAGAGCGTTCTATAAGTAATAAACCTTAATTCAAGTGTATTTGGGTGTAACAGTTTGTGATAGCTTTAGTTGTGTTTGTGAGTTATTTAGTGTTAATTATTTGTGTTCTTGTGGGTGTAGCATTTGTTAATTTGCTGGAGGGTAAAATTTTACTTTATATTCATACTCGTAAAGGTTCTAATAGAGTTGGTTTTGTTGGACTGCTTCAACTCTTTGCGGACGCTGTCAATTTGTTTACTAAAGAACAAACAGTCCCGGTTAAGTCATTTTTTTTCTTATTATGCTTCACCTGTGTTTAGGTTGTGTACAGGATTGATTATGTGGTCTGTGATTCCATACGAAATTGGCATAATAAATTTAAATATGGAGGCTCTTTTTTTATGTGTTGTTTAAGGTTCGGGGTTTATTCAACGATGAGAGCTGGCAGTGTTTCTAATTGTAAATATTCTTTGTTCGGAAGATTACGGGCTGTTGCTCAGACTATTTCGTATGAGGTGAGACTTCCTTTGATTTCACTTTCCTTTATGTTTCTACTTGGTGGGTTAAATTTAGAACTTTTTATTTTGTATCAGGAGAGTCTGTGAATTTTATGGATTACATTGCCGTTAGCTTTGGTCTGGTTTGGTTCTTCTTTGACTGAAACAAATCGACATTCTTTTGATTTCGCTGAGGGGGAGTCTGTGTTAGTGTCTGGGTTTAATACTGAGTATAGAAGAGGAGGTTTCGAGGTAATTTTTATGGGTGAGTACGACAGAATTTTATTTATAAGTAAATTATTTGCATTGTTGTTTTTAGGAGGATGTCCTTCGAGTCCGGTCTTTTAAGATAAGTTGTTGGGACTAGATTTGCCTTTATTTGGGTTCAGGGAACTCTTCCCCGGCTTCGGTATGATAAATTGATAGGTCCGGCTTGGAAAGGGTTTTTGCTATTATCTCTTATTTATTTGTTCTTTTTTATGGGGATAAAAACATTGTGTTACTGTTTTATGATTTAGTTTATAACTAATTTAGTATATCGAGGGTTAGGTGGCAGTTGAAACGACTTAGTGTCTTTATTGACGCTTTCAAAGCATCTGCTTTATATTAACTAAACTGTCAGTCAAGGAGTTTATCTCATAATAGTAATAAAAGGGGTTGATGAGGTAGTAAAGGAGGTACACTACAGTTAAGATTTGGCCTGTAATGCATAGGGGTCCTCACCAGGTCAGGCACCGATTAAAGTCAGTAGGATCACAATGGCAATTAAGGATAAAAAAAAAAAAAATATATATATATATATATATATATATATATATATATATATATATATATATATATATATATATATATATATATATATGTGTGTGTGTGCATATATATATATATATATATATATATATATATATATGTGTGTGTGTGTGTGCATATATATATATATATATATATATATATATATATATATATATATATATATATATATATATATATATATATATATATACAGTATATGCTGATAACCACAAGGAAAGAAGAAAACACGAAGTTCCCAAGCGCTTTCGTGTAATTCACATCTTCAGGGGTGATTACAGACTAAAGAGAAATACAAAACAAGGTGTATATATACAGAGGAGGGTGAGACCAGGTTCACAATGGTCAGGTATTAGGTAATGACCCTACTAATATTTAAATAGCACCACAACGGTTGGTAGTCAGGTCAGAGGGTAAGGTGGCCCAACCTTCTCACCTGGTTACAAATCTTCTTAATTACAAAATTGTCCAGTTTGTACATGCCATTACTCAAATTCATGTTGAACGCTTCGGTATGTTTAATGAGACTAGATTCTATGATGTTCCTACAATCAATTGAATTACAAGGTAATATTGAGGAGGCATTATCCCAGTCAATGCAATGCTTGTTATCCCTCAAATGAACAAACAGAGCATTGGATTCCTGGCCTGTCTTAACACGGGATTTGTGTTGTTTAATTCTAGTTACAAGATCTTTACCTGTCTGGCCTAAGCAAAACATATTACATTCCTTGCAAAGAACTTTATAAATGCAACCAACTGTGTTGTTGGGGGAGTTCTTGATTAACACTTGTTTAACAGTGCACGAGTTTTTAAATGCCACATTGACGTTCCAGGCTTTTAGTTGTGAAGGAATGTGTGAGAAATTTTTGTGAATTGGTAATATTAAGATATTCTTATGGTCATGGGTGGGCTTGGGATCAGTTCTATAAAAAGTTTTCTTAGTAATGTTTAGGCATTTGTCTATGAAAGATCTAGGGTATTTAAGGTTTGAGCCAATATTATAGATATATTTATATTCTTCATCAACGAATTCCGGACTGCAAATTCTCAAAGCATGTAAATATTTTTGTGTGTAGTTAATAATATATTTTCAGTTTCTGATGTATGCTGTGTGTAGTTAATATTTATTAAATAATATTGATAGTATTGTTTTTTAATGGTGTGTCACTAATTGAGACCAGAGAATGAGGGAACTGGTTTTCAGATGAGTTTCTTCCGCATGTTGCAAGTGATACTGTGATTTAGTTCCTTTAATGCATTTAATTTTTCTTTATAATTCCGATCTCAGATATAAATTTTGTTCCCCAGAGTAGTGTTTAAGTTAGGTTAGGAAGTGTGCATCTGTTGGGGTAATATACTTCTGTTGAGTGCCCTGAAGGCCTATTCAGGGTGGAGTTAAATGTTCTTATTTTTTTAATACCATTTTCTCAGTGGTTGATATTTTTTTGTTGAAAGCCCTTAAGGCCTGTTCCATGTGTGCAAGCAACACTTCTTAATACTTTAAATTTATTGTTGTCTAATGAGGCATTGCCTGAGTTTCTAATAATTTCAATATCATGTACCGTATAACTTTTATTCCCCAGAGTGGTGTTTTAAGTTCAGGTTAAGAGGTGCACATATTGGTGTACCATTATTTGATTGTGTCTGTAGTGTTGGAGGGAATATAAGTGTCTAAACTTTACAGTGTGTCTCATTCATTCCAGTCACAGACGCAATCCTTCCACGGATCATGGACAATTCATTTTGTTAGTAAAGTTAAGTGTTCTTGTGCTGGTTCGGGATTTTTCTCAAAGGGGCGCTTCCACTGCAGTTACCATCTAATAATATTTAGTAAGCCCCAAATCAAGTGAGAAATTTAAAGTCCCGTAAATTCCGACTGGTTACATATATATATTTAATAGGTAGAAAGTTAGCCTTCGGTCCTCAGAGACATGAGTAAGAGGCAGGGTTATCAGAATTGTGATTTATGTGGCAAGGGCAATAACTCCTCGTTATTTGTTGGGGAGTGAGCGCAAAATGGCTTACGCGAACAGGAAGTATCACTCAGGTTGAACGTGGTCAGGTGTAGCTGGGGGTGGGGGCGGGGGGACTAGCTGGGGCAAAGTTGTCCGGGTCTCCCAGAAGATATGGATTAAAAAGGCTTAATAAGATGAGGGAAGTGGGCTTAACTTTAAACCCAACAATGTTTTTAAAGTTAAAATGGGGGTGAAAGAGGACTTTGACAATATGGCTTGCAAATCCAAGAGGATTGTTGGCTCCAGTTTGATGAATGAATAAAACGTGAACAAGAGTGGTAGCTGCCACTAGGAATGGTAGGAGAAAGTGGATGGTAAAGAATCGACTTGACGTTGATTTGTCTTCGGCAAATCCTCCTCAAAGCCAGTGAACCAGGTCTGTTCCGATGTAAGGGATAGCAGAGAATAAATTAATAATAACTGTTGCTCCTCAGAAGGACATCTGACCTCAGGGTAAGGCATATCCTAGGAAGGCGGTTGCTATAAGTATAAATCAAATTACAACTCCTACTATTCAGGCATGGAAGAATATATAGGATCCATAATATATACCAGGCGCAAAGTGTAACTAGAGACATAAAAAAACAAATTAACTCCATTGGTATGAAGGGCTCGGCGGAGTTACCTGTAATTTATATCTCGGCAGATATGGGCAACACTAGACAAGGCTAGATTAATGTGTGCAGTATAGTGAACAGCAAGAAAAAGGACTCTTACAATTTGGAATACTAAACATAGGCTTAATAGCAATCCAAACTTTCAAAATGTTGAGATATTTCTTGGAATAGGCATATCGACTAGGTGGTGCTATCATTAGGCAGACAATCGAAGTGGTCTTGAGTAGAAATTTACATTTAACTTGGTTTTTTTTCTTATGTGGGAGCGCTTTTAGCTGTATTTTATTATATACTCAGAGTTTGTATTATAACAGTGTAACAGTGAGAGAGTAGATCTTTAAATTCTACATCTGTTGTGATGACTTTAATTTTAATTATTTTTTTTTTTATATATTTTGGGGTTTTTCTCTTTAGGGAGACAACAAATTTAATCCTTTTATATATTTAGTTCCAGCATTTGTGTTGTCCACAGGGGCTTTAATTTTAAGACCTAATTTAATCAGTATTTTATTAGGTTAAGATGGCTTTTTTACCCAAATGAGAAGTCTGCAAATGCAGGTATGTTGACGGTGTTTTCTAACAGGCGTCGAGGTTTTACTCATAATTTGTTTAATATCATGGCGGGAGGTGGAAATTTTATTTTGTATACAAGATACACAGGTGATCGTGGGTGCTTCGTGCCCGGTGGCGAGTCCTGTGGTACAGCTTACCCAGGCGTGAAAGTTCGAACGCTCGTGCTTGGCTAGCGCGTAACCGCCGTCCGGATGACAGCTTACAGCAACATCGTTATCCAGTGTAAATCAAATTGATAATCAATGCCTTCCTAAGGAAACCAGGTCTGTTTCACTCTACGATTTTTTTGCAATTTTTCCATCAAGTTTGATGAAAACGATTGTGCCATTTCGGCTGCCCAGAACAGACACACACACACAGACACAATGCTATTCCTATAGTATATTAGATAGATGGTCGTGGTTGTTATAATCAAAGTCGTGCTTGTTATGATCATAGTCGTGGTTGTTATAATTATGGTCGTGGTTGTTATAATCAAAGTCGTGCTTGTTATGATCATAGTCGTGGTTGTTATAATTATGGTCGTGGTTGTTATAATCATGGTCGTGGTTATTATAATCATGGTCGTGGTTGTTATAATCATGGTCGTGGTTATGAGCATAGTCCTGGTTGTTATAATCATAGTCGTGGTTGTTATAATCATGGTCGTGTTTGTTATAATCATGGTCGTGGTTGTTATAATCATGGTCGTGGTTGTTATAATCATGGTCGTGGTTGTTATAATCATGGTCGTGGTTATGAGCATAGTCCTGGTTGTTATAATCATGGTCGTGTTTGTTATAATTATGGTCGTGGTTATTAAAATCATGGTCGTGATTGTTATAATCATGGTCGTGGTTATGAGCATAGTCCTGGTTGTTATAATCATAGGCGTGGTTGTTATAATCACAGTCGTGGTTGTTATTATCATGGTCGTGTTTGTTATAATCATGTTTGCGGTTGGTATAATCATGGTCGTGGTTGTTATAATCATGGCCGTGGTTGTTATAATAATGGACGTGGTTGTTATAATCATATTCGTGGTTGCTATAATCATGGTCGTGGTTGTTATAATTATAGTCGTGGTTGTTATAATCATAGTCGTGGTTGTTATAATCATAGTCGTGGTTGTTATAATCATGTTCATGGTTGGTATAATTATGGTCCTGGTTGTTATAATCATGGTCGTGGTTATTAAGTACTGTAAGTATCTAGTATACTAAAGGAAGGAATAGAATAAAGGTTAAAATAATTAGTTAAAGAAATATTAGCCATAAGGAGAGGTTAAAAGCATAAAAAAATTATGATGAATCACCGATGATCATTCCGAGATAAATTATATTATGAAGAGAAGCGACCTTGATTCTGGTTAGATTAGTCACCATCTGCTTAAGTCATCACCTGTGTTAAGTCATCATACTCATCCTCTACGTTAGTCAGCTTGGAATTCTCCCAAGGGGAAATAAGTGACTTAAAAGCAATGTTGAACGTTGAAGCTAAAGAGAACCGAACACTCAAGACCCAAGTTCAACAGCTGAGTGAGGAAAATTCCAAGCTCAAAACGAAACTAACGACAACAGCAGACCGGGTGGATTATGTGGACGACATTGGGCGGCGAAACAACCTCAGGACTGCCGAATCTCTGAAGACACCCACGAGAATTGGGAGTCATCCCTATGCAAAATTTCACGCCTGCTGAATGAACATTTTTAAACTTCCTGAAGTAAAGTTTGACCGTGTTCATCGCGTCGGGAAAACCAACTCCTCCCGCGACCGCGACATCATAACAAAATGCTCACTCCCCTCTCACAGCAACAAAGTGTTTTATCAACGCAGTAAACTGAAAGGCACCACTATCTTCGTCAACGTGGATCTCTGCCCAGGTACAACTAAAGCCCGTCTACAGCAAATGGACCAGTTTAAAGAAGCCAGGAAAAAAGGGAAACACGTGACGTTCAGTAATAAAACCCTTACTGTGACGGATTGGTCAAGTGGCCACCCGCCCACTCACCCAACCACTGTACCAAGCCCCCAAGCTCCTCAAAAACCCCTCTCCACTGAGGGGAAACCAGCCACTGTCGCTATCATCTGAGGAGTTTCCTCCCCTGCCGGCCAACTCGAGTACTACACGTCTACTCTCTGTGGTGGAAACCGGCAACCCTCAAAACCGAGTGACAAGCGCACCTTCCACCCTATCTAGGAATAACCCTCAGCAGTACCGGTCATCCTAATTCTGTTGGTTGTAGCACTTGTGAGTACGTTACCCCCCACACTATTATAATGTTCTTAGATCTTCCTTTTTCACACCTCAGTGACCCTGAGTTTTTACTGTTCCTTAATCAGTATCATTGTTCCCACAATGATGATGCTAGTGTCATTCCCTTAGATGTGCTACATCGTATGTGTAACACCCCCTTTACCCATGGTTTCGACACAATACTCCCTCATATCGATCCTCATGCTTTTCTACAAAACATACTGCGTTACACCAACTCCAACTGTAACTGTAACTATTTCTTTTATGACTCTCCTGATTTTAGTTCTAGTCTCCTACTACCTCATTCCTTCTCTTTGATCAGCCATAACATCAGTAGTATTCCCCTTCATCTAGATGCCTTTTTCGATCAGTGTTTATATTTTATTGCCCACAAATTTGATGTACTTGGGTTCTGTGAGACCAAACTCACTAACGATATTGACCATTTGTATAACATTCATGATTATAATAATCACTGCGTCAACACGTCATGACACAGTGATGGTGTCTCCCTATATGTTGATATCAAGTATAACACCTCTGTAAGAGATGATTTAAAGGTTCAGGAGGAGTACATGGAGAGTGTTTTCATTGAATTACGTAACGACACACGAAATATCCTAATAGGAGTAATCTACAGAAGACCCCACACTTATAAAAGGAATTTTCTTGATAAGTTTTCGGAGCTTATCACTTTCACAAGTTCAGAGAGGAAACATTGCTACATTATAGGAGATTTCAACCTTGATCTATTAAAATAAGAGACCGACACCTTAGTATTAGACCTTCTTGTTACCCGTCATTCTGAACTCTTCTTCAACACTATAACCAAGCCCACTAGAGTAACTGCCACCTCTGCCACTGTCATAGATCATATCTGGACTAACAAGACTCCTAATAATCTTGCAAGTGGAATTATTCATAACAATATCTCAGATAACTTCCCAGTTTTTGCCATGAATAAAACAGCCACGAGACCTGGAAGGTCTTGTTGAGTCTCAATCCAATACAGAGACTACTGCACCGACAACATGCTCCTTTTTGAAAACAACCGAATGACTGCTAACTGGGATCTTATCTAAGCCTTCAACAACCCTAACGTGAACAGCTGTAACTTCTCTTGCATCTTCAATGCTTGCTTTGATAAATGCTTCCCGCTTAACACTAAGTCAGTGAAAACTGTATCCATTTCCAAACCCTATATCATAAGCGAAATTAAGATAATGATAATGGAAAAACACAAACTCCAAAGGAAATTTGCAAAAAGACCCATAACTTTCGGTGATGCTTACCGAAGAATCAGAAATAGAGTAACTCAAGCAGTTAGAAATGCCAGACGTAACTATTATACAAATAAGCTCCAGTCAGCATCAGGCGACAGTAAGAGAGCCTGGAATGTCATAAATTCTATTCAGAACAGGAACACTCAACCTTCGGCCCCCCACTCAGCTTTTATGATAAATGATTCAGTTGTCATACGAAGGCGAATTTTTTTTTTTTGAGTTTGAAAAATCGGCCCATGGTATTAATGATGTAGTTCTATGTGCAGAATCATGTGATATCTTCAGATTTGAAAAGCTTTTATTTTTTGCTAGGTAAATTTTAACTTGAAATCTTATGAAAATTCAGTATTCCCACCCTTTTACCAACACCACTAAATAGCTTATTTAAAGTAAAGTAAATGTATCAGGTTAATTTATTAGGATGAAAATGATCCAGAATAGTGAAACGAATGATCTTGACACATTTATTAAATTTAATATTCCTTTAGAAAACAAAATCATCAAATACAAAAACCGGTTTTACTACTACGACCCGGTGTTGCTGCACACCATAGAGAACATGTCTTTCTTGCTTCTGTTTCTACTCATCACCTCCCTGCTGACCACCTGAGCTCGGATGTAGCCTTCCCTCCTCTCCTGGCTCTACATGTGACTGCTGGCCTCGCTCACTTGCTGTACACAACGCTATATACTTTGGGTGTGCGAGGGCCAGGCAGGGACATGCATGGGGTTGTCCAGGAAAACTCTGACTTGAACATTGGTGAGGCTGCAGGTAAGAGGGGGCTCACTGCCAGCCTGGATGTTATCCAGATCTATGAGATCAGTGAGGGTCTTGGCACCTAGATTGACTTCAGGAGTCTTCCTGACCCTGAAGGAATCGTCACCAACTGATTCGTCATGCCCAGATCCTCTCATAAGTCTCATATCCAAGATCTTTTTGACTGCCACTCTTCTCTCCTCCTCATCCTTACTGCAGAGCATTGTCTGCAGAACTGCCTCGGGATGAGCATACCAGGAAGATCTCCTCACAGCCTGCTCCACAATCTGAACAACCTTCCTTGGCTGACTCCTCAGGAGCTCAAGCTGGAAGAGAACATGCCTCGGACCTTCGGAGAACGATGACTTGACCTTGGTGTTGAACCAATTTGGCAAGTAGACACTCACGATGAATTGGACAATAAGTCTGAGGTTGTGAAGCTGGTTCCGTTTCAGTTTATGATGAGCGACCCAAATTCTGCAGAACCTGATAGCCGTTGTGAGCCACCTAGAATGTGAGACTGGACCTATCTGCAGGTAAGCAAGTCTATCAGGCATGACCCCAGTTTTGATGGCACTGCAAATCATGTAACCATAGTACTGGTCAGTACTCAGGTCGTCAATGACAGTATGTGCAAGCTCAATGAGTGGAGGGCCAACTGTGATTTTTTTAAAGCTCGGATTGATTTCTAACTCAGTGGCAGAGTCCAGCATCTTGCCAAGAGGACCAGACCATCTGTTGTTTGAAAGAGTCTTGCCATCCAGCTCCTGGATCAGATGTCTGAGTGGCAACTCGTTGGTGTGGAGGTCACAAACAATCCAGACCAGCTTCCTCCCAATCTTCCGCTTTATCCACTGTATGACCCCCCCTTGCCACCCTGTGTTCGTGTTGGTGCTGTCCCCTCCAATGGCCTGCAGGGTCTGGTCTACGTTCCTCTCTCAGAGCCAGTTCACAATGTTATCTGCCACTATCTCAGCTGGTTTCCTGATGTCATATTTCTCTGGAGTGAAATGCCACAAATACTTCCCTCCTGGTTCACTGCAGCAGGAGTAGTGTTCCTCCTTCACCATGGCAGGGAACAACTTGTCAGAATCTCCAACTTTCATGAACACTTTAGTGTCATCCCTTCTCCCATCAAAGAACAAACAATTGATTCCATTTTCTCTTATCCCCTTACTTTGTTGTGATCTATCACCAGGCGAACATCATCAGGTGTTATCAAACCACCGTCAATCCAGGCAGCTGTTGCTATCTCTGCAGTTTCTCTGGGACCAGTGTGGTGTCGCATGCTGGCCAGAGCTATGCTCGGGATATCTTTCCTATTTCGAATGTTATGCCTGGAAGGTTTGGGATCATTATTTTCTGGGTTAGGGACAAAGTCACCATTCTCCTGGTCAGCACTCGGATCAGCCATGGGGAAGTCATTAAACTCTGAATCAGCTTGACTCCAATCATCGGCCTTTTTTACCTCACCCTGGGCCTTCTCAAGTCTCTTTTCCTCGGCAACTCTTCTCCTCTTCTGTCTCTCTGTGGCAGCCTCCTGTCTCTTGGACTCCGGAATATCTTGGCTAGAAATCATGAGAGCCCCTATACTGCCAGTCTTCTCTCTCTGTGCTTTGACAAAGGCCAGTTCGATCACAGGAATCTTCAGTTCACGCTTGCAAATACAGGAGATGTGGGCCTCGGATTTACAGTCACGATCGCATCCAAACTCAGGACAGAGAACAATTGGGCACTTGCAAGTAATTATGTCAAATAACTGGTCCAGTTGCTTGGCAAAGCTGTCCTTAACTGCAAGTTTTCCTCTCGCAAGAGAGATATCTCTTGCCTTTTCCCAACTGGCTAGCAGTCTCTCACTAATCTTCTTCTGACTTGTTATGACTGGAGGCTTGAACTGAGCGTTAGCCAGAGTGTACTGTGCCAAGACAGCTTTGGTCATATCACTGGCAATGTCTTTGTTTGTGTAAGTTCTGTGGTTCTTTTCACTGGTTTGCCTGATTAAAACACCGTATCTCAAAGCATCTCTCAATGTAGGCAACTCCGACTTCAGGAGCTCTCTCCCAGACCCAAGATAGTGACTGAGATGGCTGGATTTTTGGTTCCTCGTCCTGACACAAGCAGCCATCGCAAATATTATCAACTTATAAATGCATCAGAATTTTTTTTTTTTTTTTTTATTGGGCACTCCCCTACAGCCTTGTGCAAGGTGAAGCGTAGAAGCGTTTACAGCGCCCAACAGGGAAGCATGCTAAGTTCATGCTTGCCTTTATGTCTCATGAGTTCAGGGCATAGAAGCCTGAAGAGTCAAGGGCGTAGAAGCCTGAAGAGTCAATGGTTTATGTCATCAAGTTATTGGAAGCTCCAACAACTTGTCCCTGAATACGAATTCGCAACTTTCGATTTACACCAGGTACCTACTTTACTGCTAGGTGAACAGGGACTAATGGAGGCTAGGAAGTGTGTCCAAACAACTTCCACCGGCCCGGGAATCGAACCCGTGACATCTCGCTTGCGAAGGCAAGAGCGGTACCACTCTACCACCAGCACCCCCATGCATCAGAATCTGAAACAGAAAAAAATATTGTTAATTGGGTTGTTAAAGAATGAAGTCAGAAAGCAATGTTCACTATTTAATTGTAATGCACAAATGCAGCTGTACGTTAGATTTTCGATAAATTTCACGCTAAAATTTACCTAGCAAAAGGTTGCAAAATATTGAAACTGGAATTATTTTCTGTTTATATACACTAAAATCTACCAAAAAAGTGATGGGCCATTAGTTTTAGCTGATCTTCCCTCCTATGACACACCCTATGGGGGGTGGTCTTAGTAGCTCTGGGTGCCTTAAGTTGAATCTCTGATTATTCCGGAACTGGAAATAATTGTTGCCAACCAAGTGGTTGATAGATCTGTAAACAAATAGGGCATAGCAGTAGGTGTTAATATCCTCGAATTTTAACATTTTCAATTTAACAAATTGTTCGTTTATGTGATCTGTTTTATTTTTTTTTCAAGTAGGTCATTGTTTGCACAACTTTCTTTTGTGCAGTAACCAGGGATTGGGTTTTGAAGACCCAGAGGGCTCCATAGTGTGTGTGACAGTGTATCAAGTGCTGGTAAACAAGATCATAACATATTTCGTTCATTGCTGTAAGATAGTGGCTGTCGAATGTGATACATGATACCACACTGTTTATTGACTTTACTGTGAATGGCTTGTATGTGGTTTCTCGAGCTAAGTTTTTCATCAACAACAACCACAGGGAATTTAGTATTTTGTTCGCGTTTAAGGACTGTATTACCAAGTTACAGGGGGTCCAAGTCTGGGGGTAAGTTTTCCTTCTGTGGAAGATCGTGTAGTGGGTTTTCTCAAGGTTTAAGGTCGGTTTATTAAGTATTGCCCAGGTCCCGATTTCAGTTAATTCAGTGTTCATAGTTCTCATCAAGGAATAGAGGTCTGAGTTGCTGGCAAGTAATTGCACAAGATGCAGCGGGCTATGGCGGAAAAAACCGTTACAGTGCAAGTGGAATTGCACAAAATGCAGCGGGCTATGGCGGAAAAAACCGTTACAAGAACGCAAGAACGTCCGTCTCCTCCCGTGTCCAATCAGCCTCTCTTGATTATATATATATATATATATATATATATATATATATATATATATATATATATATATATATATATATATATATATATAAATATATATATATATATATATATATATGTAACCGGTCGGAATTAAAGTAATTAATTTAATTTCTCACTTGACTTGGGGTTTAATAATTATTATTAGATGGTAATATCAGTGGAAGCGCCCCTTTGGAGAAAAACCCCAAACCACCACAAAAACACTTAAATTTACTAACAAAATTGAATTCTCCGTGACCCGTGGAAGGATAGCACCTGTTATTGGGGAAAATGAGACGCACTGTAAAATTTAGACACTTCTATTCCCTCTAACACTACAGACACAATCAATAATGGTACGCCAATATATGCGCACCTCTTAACCTGACTTAAAACACTACTCTTGGGAATAATAGTTATACATGATATGGAACTTATTAGAAACTTAGAAAATGCCTCTTTAGACAACAATAAATTTAAAGTATTAAGAAATGTTGCTTGTGCACATGAACAGGCCTCAAGGGCTTTCTACAAAATGATATCAATCACTGAGAAAATGGTAAAAAAATTGGAAGTTATTCACTCCACCATGAATACGCCTTAAGGGCACTCAATAAAATTATGTTTCCAACAGAGGCAGGCCTTAAATGTTTTTCAACAAAATAATATCGATCACTGAGAAAATGGTATAAAAATAAGAAATTATAAAGAAATATTAAATGTATTAAAGGAACTAAATCACAGTATCACTTACAACAGAAAGGAGGAACCTCATCTGAAAAACAGTTCCCGCATTCCCTGACATCAATTAGTGACACAAACATTAAAACAATACTATCAAAATTATTTAAGAAATATTAACTACACAGCAAGACAATATCAGTAACTGAAAAATCAGTATTAACCACGCACAGCAAGATAATATCAGTCACTGAAAAAATATTTTCACTATATTAAGAAGTTACTGAGTCCACCAATACCCGTAAAAACATGGTCCTTAACCTAACACATAGATTCCACATGCACCCGTAGCTTCTTAAGGCACAACCAAGCAGGCACCCGTATTTTAAGGCACAAACAAGCCCTTCTCAGCCTTGGAAAATGTACCTCTAAGTTCCACTAGACTCCTGGTCTCAGTGTGTGACCATTCATTCACTCAGCTGGCCTCATTTTACACTCAGTACATCCATTAAATGGGAGGGAGTGAGCCAATGAAACCTTGTTCAGCTGAGAGAAGCTTTAGCTTCCCGTAAGTAAGAGGTTTTCACTAACTGCTTGAAGATATATGATATTGTGAGCAGAGGTAGAGGAGAGCTGATGACCCCAAACGATCGTCAAACAGAGACAGACGATGGTCCCACGTCGTTAGTTGTGCACCCAGACAGCTGGTTTCACTCCAATTCTCACCATACTCAACAGCGTGGGCTTAAACTCAGGTGAGTGGACGTTCATACCGTCAGTGGACGTTTATACCGTTGACGTTTTCACACCACAGATGCTTCATACCGCAGACGCTTCATACAGTTCGTGTGGGGTCTACAGAATCCCTGCAAATACCCTCTGTTAGCTATTGTACTCACTCAAAGTTTGTTCCTACCGCTCTATATAAGCTTGAGAGATTGAATAAAACTCACTTGTTAATAATGATGTTTAAGAAACAAAGGAAACCAGTTCACATGGACGTCTCTCCAGGGTGCAACGCAGGGTGGTCCTACCCGACTCTCTCTCTTATGACTCCCACCCACGCGCTCCTACATAGCGTCAGTCTGACGGAGTGACTTATTTAACAGACGACTAACAGCTTAATTAGGACATACGCATCATTTCCAGACTGGGAAACGCTCTATATTCATTTTTAGTTTAATAACTGATATTTAATTTCATAATTCGCCTCCAGATTAAGCCGCTAGAGTATACTTAACATTATATGGATGCAGTTCAAGAACCTCTCACTACTCTTGTGAGAGCGCTGTCCTCCCTCAGACGACCTTGAAAACTCAGTATCGCCACTTTGGCATAGCATCTCTAATATCGCACTGAAATTTCTGAATTAGCTTACGGCACCATGTACCTCTAATGGGGACTACCCATATCACGGCGCCATTAGCTCTTTGAACAGGCTTTGCGTGAAATATAATAGAGTCTAGGACTGCTTTTAGTATCCTGGTGGTGTAGAGGTAATGTTCCCCGGTCATAGTTCATAAGATCGTGGGTTCGAGTCCTGGCGGGGTGAGGTGTTGATTATATGTAGAAGTCAGTGTGCTTTATTGGGCTAATGAAATATATATATGGATCCTCGTGTTTCGAAGCCGTATTTGGTAAAACGTTACTCTGACCACCTAAGTTGAACAGGCTTTGTGTGAAATATAACAGAGTCTAGGACTGGATTTAGTATCCTGGTGGTGTAGAGGTAATGTTCCGCGGTCACAGTCATGAGATTGTGGGTTACAATCCTGGCGGGGTGAGGTATTGATTATATGTAGAAGTCCGCGTGCTTTATTGGCCTAATGATATCCATCTACTCATCTCAGTGAAGTAAACTAAAATAAACTTTTGTGAACGATTCTTTGTGCAACTTCAAGACATAAGTGTGAGTCTTCAGGAGAAGTTTACATAGAGAGGTCCAAGCACATACCTACTGTGAACTGACTGTCATCAAAGGTGTTTGGGATGTCATTAGCAAAGGATAGCAGAGCACTCTCAGTTGACCTTCTAGCTCTAAATCCAAACTGGGAGTCTGTGAAAATGTTATTGGCATTGCAGAAGGAATTTAATCTACTACATGCTAGCTTCTCCAGTATCTTTCTCAAGGCTGGGAGGACTGATATGGGGCGGTAATTCTTGAAATGACCTTTGTCCCCAGATTTTTTTATGCTGGGTGAACTATAGCAATTTTCAGTTTATCAGGAAAGACACCACTAGTGAAAGAGGAGTTACAAATGTGTAGGAAAACAGGTAGTAATAAGTTGGCTCCTTTATTAATGATGCTCATTGGTACAGTATACAGTATTGTCTTCGGCTGCTGCTACTTCATGGGACAATTTGCTGTCTGCTTTGCAGGTAGGCTCTAAATTCCTCATGGTGATCAGGGACGCTCTCTGCAAGATTTTTGCCAACATTGACAAAATAATCATTGAAGTGGTTGGTAATGAGGGAGGCCGAAGGTTGAGTGTTCCTATTCTGAATAGAATTTAGGATATTCCAGATTTTCTTATTGCTGCCTGTTGCTGACTGGAGCTTATTTGTGTAATAACTACGTCGGCCATTTCCAATTCTTTGAGTTACTCTATTTCTGATACTTCGGTAAGCATCATTGAAAGTTATAGGACTTCTTGCAAATTTCCTTTGGAGTTTGTGTTTTTCTTTTATTATTGCCTTGATCTCACTTGTGATATATGGTTTGGAAATGGATACAGTTTTCACTGACTTAGTCTTGAGGGGGAAGCATTTATCATAGGAAGCATTGAAGATGCAAGAGAACTTGCAGAAGTTCACGTTAAGGTTGTCGGAGGCATAGACAAGAACCCTCTTAACATTCAGTAAGCTGTTTTCTACTCGACCTTTGAGGTCATGTGGCTGTTTTACATTTGGCAAAAACTGTTAAATGTTGCACAGGTAGCAGTTACTCTAGTGGGTTTGGTTATAGTGTTGAAGAAAAGCTTAGAATGATAGGTTGCAAGAAGGTGTTGGTTTCTGATTTTAATAGATCAAGGTTGAAATCTCCTGTAATGTAGAAAAGTTTTATCTTTGAAGTTATGGTAAAGATAAGCTCTGAAAATTTATCAAGAAAGTTCCTTACATTAGCGTGGGGTCTTCTGTAGATTACGCCTACTAGGATATTTCGTGTGTCGTTACGTAATTCAATGAAAACACTCTCCATGTACTCCTCCTGAACCTTTAAATCATCTCTTACAGAAGTGTTGTACTTGATATCAACATATAGGGCGACACCACCACTGTGTCGTGACATGTTGACGCAGTGTCTATTATAATTAGGAATGTTATACAAATGTTCAATATCGTTAGTGAGTTTGGTCTCACAGAACCCAAGTTCATCAAATTTGTGGGCAATAGATGATAAACACTGATCTAAAAAGGTATCTAGGTGAAGGGGAATACTGCTGATGTTATGGCTAATTAAGAAGGAATGAGGTAGAAGAAGACTAGATCTAAACTCGGAAGAGTCAGGAAGGTAATAGGTACAGTTGGAGTTGGTGTAACCCAGTGAGTTTTGTAGAAAGATATCAGGATCAATGTGAGGGAGTATTGTGTCGATACCATGGGTGAAGGAGGTGTAACATACGATCCAGTACATCTAAGCGAACGACACTAGCATCATCAGTGTAGGAATATTGGTACTGATTAAAGAACAGTAAAAATTCAGGGTCACTGAGGTGTGAAAAAGGAAGGTCAAAGGAAGTTATAATAGTGTGTTGGGGGGGGGGGGGGGGCGTACTCACAAGTGCTACAACCAACAGCATTAAGATGACTGTTGAGGGTGGTTTCCAAATTGAGTCATTTGGTTCTGAGAGTCACTGGTTTCCACCGCAGAGGGTGGACGTGTACCAGGGTTGGCCGACAGGGAGGGGAAACTCCTCAGGTGATAGCGGCAGTGATTAGTTCCCTCCCAGTAGGGAGGGGGTTTTCGGGGGGTTTGGGGGGGCTCCTGGGGGGACTGGTACAGCGGGTGAGTGAGTGGGCGGGCGTCCACGTGCTCGATTCCTCACAGCAAGGGTTTTATGATTGAACGTCACGTGTTTCCCTTGTTTCCTGGCTTCTTTAAAGTGGTCCACTTGCTGTTGGCTGGCTTCAGTCGTACCTGGGCAGAGGTGTTCATTGACGAAGATAGTAGTGCCCTTCAGCTTACTACGCTGACAAAACACTTTGTCACGGTCAGAGGGGGTTGAGAATTTTGTTATCATGTCGCGGGGGCGGGAGGGGTTGGGTTTTCCGATGCGTTGAACACGATCAAACTTGATTTCAGGAGTTTGAAAATGTTCATTCAGTAGGCGTGAAATTTTGCGCTGTGATGACTCCCAGTTCTCATGAAGATCTTTGGGGACTCCGGGAAGCCTGAGGTTTTTCGCTGCCCTATATCGTCCACATAATGCACCCGGTCTGCTGTTGTCGCTAGTTCCGTTTTAAGCTTGGAATTCTCCTCGCTCAGCTGTTGAGCTTGGGTCCTGAGTGTTCGGTTCTCTTAAGCTTCAATGTTCAATTTTGCTTTTAAGTCACTTATTTCTCCTTTCGAGAATCCCAAGCTTCTTTTAATCTCACTTAGCTGGCCAGTGAGGCGCCGGTCAGCTTCATCTAGCTTCCTGATGATCTTCTTATTCATTTGTTGCATGATGTCCTGTATGAGAGTCCATTGGATTTCCATTATCACATCAGTCAGCTGTTGTTTCGTGAAATTTGAATTTTTGACACGAGCAGCCAAGAGACTTATCGGAGCTAGTGAGTGGAGTGTAGCTGGCAGTGGAGATTCGGTCATACTGTGTGGTCAGCTGGGGTGGCCGGCCTGGTGGGGACGGTTGGGTGGACAATAGGGTGTGTCAATTTAGGGGGTGAACTGGCTAAATTGAAAATCGAGTAATTTGGTAGCAATTTATTGTAGACCTGAAGCATGCAAAACAATATTCTGGCATAAATTTTTTTTTATAACAAGTCCTACCTACATCAAATGGATTTTTAAATGTACATATTTGTGAATTTATAACATAACCAGCGTTTGCACACATGTTACTGTTTCAAGTTTCAAATTATTATATTTTATTATCCGTAGTCTATTTGAAAGTAACCAATGCCTTCATACTCTCTTTGCTTTGGTTTCTTGTCATCAGTAGTCTGCTTGCTATTTGTGCTTTGATGTAACCTTCTCGCCTCTCGTGGCTGTAAACATGGCCCGCTGCTTCTGTGACCATTTTCACACATCTCTCCACACTTTGAGTGTGGGAAGGCCACTTCGGCACCTGCATTGGAGTCTCTTTAAGGTTTCTCAATTCTTGGCTAGTTAGACTTGTTGTCAATGGTGGCTCTAAGACTTCCAAACTCAAGTCAACCAATTCTGACAATTTGGTGGCATTGACGTTTATTGGGGGAACTTTTCTTGAATGAAACGAACAGTCTCCCAACTGGTCGTCATCTATTAGCGTTCCTCTAATCTTTAGAATGACTTCTACAGCCTCGGTTCGGAGATTGGTACATTGACTGCAAAGCATTGCTTGCAAAACTGCTTCTGATCGAGCATACCAAGCGGACCTTCTTGCCACAGGTAACACGATGTCCCTCACTACCTTCCTCTGTGTTCTTACTAGCTGCAATTGAAACAAAAGGTGATTGGGCCCATCCACCCACATAGGATTAAGTTTCACACTAAACCACTGGGGAAGATAAACTCCAATAATAAATTCAACAATTAACCTCAAATTCTTCAGCACTTTGCCCTTCAATTCGTGTTTGGAAATCCAAATCCTGCAGAAACGAAGAGCTGTAGTTAACCAACGGCTGTGACTGATAGGTCCAATCTCCAAGAGAGCCAATGACTGAGGCACTTCTCCTGATCTTATTGCTTGGGCAATACGATAAGCATAGGATTGATCTGTGCTGAGATCTTTGATGACTCCTTCAGACAACGCCGGAAGGGGAGGGCCAACTTCGACCTTTGGAAAGGTTGTATTTATTTCTAGTTGTGTTGCTTCATCCAGCATGATGCCAAGGGGACCTGACCACTTGTTGTTGCTCTTTGTAGGACCATCAAGTTCCTGGATGAGATGACGAAGAGGTAGCTCGCCTGTATGTAAATCACATACAATCCAAACAAGTCTTCTTCCTAGTTTTTTCTCTAAATGCGTCATTACACCCCCCTGCCATCCGGTGTTCACTGCAGTTGAATCTCCACCAACAGCCTGCAGTGAACTGCCAAGTCCTCTCTCCTGAACCCAACATAAAATATGATCAGCAATGACCTCTGCATGTTTCTTCCCTTCTACTTCAGTTTCGGGAGCAAAGTGAAACAGAAACCGACCACCAGGCTCAGAACAGACAGAGTAGTGTTCTTCTTTGATGAGACCTGGAAACTTTCTGTTCACTCCCTCTACTTCTAGCAAAACTTGTGTCTCATCTATTTTTCCATCAAACAAAAGACAGGAGAGCCCTCCCTCGCTTAAATCTTTTTCATGCTGATCAGATATTTCCTTCATTATTTTTTCTTGTGCTCTTCTAATTTTATTATGATCTATCACCAAAGATACATCCTCTCGGCTGATGAGGCCTGCATCTATCCAAGCGGCAGTTGCAATTTCTGCAGCCTCACGAAGTCCAGCATGGTGGCGAATACTAGCTAAAGCAATGTTTGAAATATTTCTTGTGTTGTATTTCATTTTCTTTGGTAAAGGTTCAGATGGCTCTTTGGAACTATCATCTGATGTTGCTTCCTGTTCATCAGAAGAACTATCAAAGAAGTGATAAACATCTTGACACAGCTCTTCCTCTCTTTGGATGGCTTCTTCACTCTTCATTTTCTTCTTTTGTTCCCTCTCTCGGATTTGTTCTCTCTTCTTGGCATTAGCAATCTGCTTCTTTGTTTCTGAATAATCTATTGAACCCATTTGCATACTTCCTTGGCCTTCTGCCTTTGTCCTCTGTGCCTTTATAAATTCAAGCTCTAAAACAGGGATCTTCTTTTCACGAAGACAACCACAATCAATGTGGGAAATATTTTCTCTCTTACCTGAGTGAGAACAGTTGGATTCAGAACATAATTGTATGGAGCACTTGCAGGTCAAAATGTCAAACAGAGTATCAAGTGTGTGCAGAAATTCATTTTTCCTGGCCAAGTTTCCTTTACCAAGTGATGTTTCAACTGCTTTGTGCTATAATTTCGTTAGTTTTAGCTCAATAGTTCGACACTGATTAATCACAGGTGGTTTGAATAGTGCATTAGCTTTTGTCCATTGATGCAGAAGAGGGACTATCATGTCATTTATGAGTTCTTTATCTGTATAGTTCCTTCTGTCCTTTGCATTTTTTTCTCGAAGGAGTAACCCTAATCTTAGCATGTCTCTCACTGTTGGAAGTTCTGATACAGGAAGCTCCTTCCCTTTACCAACTAGCAGGCTCAAGTGGGTTGACAACTGACTTCTTGTCTTCAATTTTGACATCTTCACACTATCTGACAAATAGAAAAATATTTCAATGTTTCATAATTCAATTGTTGTTTCAAAAAATATCAATTTGTTTATCAAAAATGCTGTAACAGAAATAACATAATAATTTCTTAGAACATAATGTTTTATACAATGATATAAGTAACTGCGACAATCAATATGCCCTACTTACAATAATTAAAATGTAGAATTCGTCTGGTAGAGTAGATGCAAGTGCAATGAGAGCAAACCACCGTCTATGATATCTAGAAGGAGAGTGAGCCGGGCGGCTTATCCTCATGCTTGGTACAAGTCAAAACAAGAATTAAACTGTCCCACACGGAGAGCCTGTTCATGTTCATGTTCTGACATGCATATTGTACACAAGCTATAGAACCATAAAATACTCCATAATCCATATGCTTACATGAGATTAGTTAATATCAAGTGAATAATTCTAATCAAGTCTCATTAATTTGTTGAAATACTGATATTTGAAACTTTAAGGTATAATTGATGTAGGTGAGGGTTATTTCAATTCATTTTTGTTTGCTAATCTCAAGTTTAGACATAAAGAGGCACAATATTTTGACTACCAAATTTGATTTTTAACATGTTGACAAAATTGACACACCCTAGTGGACAAGCGCTCGGATTACAAGCCGTTTCACTAAGCGGAACAGTCTACCAGTTCAAGTGATAGTGGTAGACCTAAGGAACAGTCTACCAGCTTAAGTGATAGTGGTAGACCTAAGGAACAGTCTACCAGCTTAAGTGATGGTGGTAGACCTAAGGAACAGTCTACCAGCTAAAGTGATGGTGATAGACCTATGGAACAGTCTACCAGTTGGATGCAGAAACAGTTCTGTGTCCCAAAACAAACTTGACCAAACAAGCAGCCATAATGGGAGGATCCGATAATGAATGAAAGATTATGAATATGATCTTAGCGGCACAACAGTTTAGGTCATATCGATCGGACAAAGACCATCGGAGGATCGGACAAAGACCATCAGATAATCGGACAAAACCAGCGGATCAGACAAAGACCATCAGAGAATCGGACAAAAATCGTCAGAGTCGGACAAGCTCCTTCACTGGATCAGACAAAGACGATCAGAGGAGCGGACAAAGACCATCAGAGAATCGGACAAAGACGATCAGAGGATCGGACAAAGGCGATCAGAGGATCGGACAAAGACGATCAGAGGATCGAACAAAGACGATCAGAGGATCGAACAAAGACAACCAGAGTATCAGACAAAGACGATTAGAGGATCGGGCAAAGACCATCAGAGAATCGAACAAAGACCACCAGAGTATGGGACAAAGACGATCAGACAAAGGCGATCAGAGGATCGGACAAAGACGATCAGAGGATCGGACAAAGACGATCAGAGGATCGAACAAAGACGATCAGAGGATCGAACAAAGACAACCAGAGTATCAGACAAAGACGATTAGAGGATCGGACAAAGACCACCAGAGTATCGGACAAAGACAATCAGAGGATCGGACAAAAACGATGCGACGAGCGGACAAAACCATTAGGAAGAGCGGACAAAGATGATCAGATGATCGGACAAAGAGTATCAGACTACTTCCCTCGTCATGAGTACCTCTAAATTTGGTGGCCCGAGACAGGGTAGGAAAAAAATATTATTTTTTAAATAATTGCTTCATAATAGATTAGATTAGATTTGCTCCGGAGGGGACTAGTTTATTGGGCACCCACTTACATCCTGTGCAATGTGAAGCGTAGAAGCGTTTACAGCGCCCATCTGGGACGTATGCAAAGTTCATACTTGCCTTTATGACTCGTGATTAAGAGCGTAAAAGCCTGAAGGGTAATAGGTTTTGTCAAGTTACATAAAGTGAAAGAATGATGAGTGTGTGGGGGGGAAAGTTCCCATACATTTCATCTGTTTATGGCAAAGCGTGGCAGGTCCCTAATAATGTCAAGTGCCAGGCCTGTCACTAGGAGGAGGGACATCTGGTCAGGGAAGGAAGAGGTGATGGTAATAGCTGGAGACCTATAGGAGGAGGTCATAGGGCAAGTGAGGATGTAGTGAGAGAGGGTGTGAGAGTCGGCAGTCGTGGTGTGACCACCCAAGGGAATAGACGTGCCCATAGGTGCTCTTGGCTTCCCGATCGTCCCACCAAGGTCCCCTCTGCCGGCACGTTTTGCCAGCATGGGGGGTCGACATAAACGTCCCAGACGAGGCTCTCTCATAGACGCAGACGCAGACATCTCTGATACTGATGCCATTACCAACTCGCCTGGTCATACTGAATCCAACACCCTTCAAGAGTCAGACCCCAGTGATTATGAGAGTGACGCTAATGTTTCTATGGGAAACGCTAGTCACAGTGGAAACACCAATGCCATGGACCCTATCACCCTGCCCTCTGCCAAACAAACAATTAAGCTGAATCTCCACTTCCCCAAGGACTCTCTGAAAACTGTAGAGGAACGCTTTAACTGGATGATGGAGTACTGCAGACAGCACGGTTTCAGCATTGAATTCCGACAAGGTAAGAACCGGAACTTTATCAAGTGTCAGACTCCTGAGACCTATGAAACACTTAGTACTGTTGGCTTTGACGGGGTCGTCCTGCTGCCCCCCCCCCCCCTTTAGACGCGGATGAATGTTGCCACATCCTAGTGAAACGTTTCCCCTTATACGCTGACATCGAAGATGCGCGTGACTTTAACTCTAGTATACTGAGTATACGTCGCCATTACCGGGGGAGAGTTCCACAACCCGCTGTCATTGTCAAGTGGAAGGGAAGGGAGTGTCCAACCACTGTGAACGCCCACCCACTCTTACCCCCACTGTATGCAGAAGCCTATCATCCTGAGCCTGCATTTTGTGTTGTCTGTTCTCATTGGGGTCACAACTTCACTGCCTGCTGTCGTCGTGATCGGCCGAGATGTCGCTTCTGTTCACGTAACCACAACTCCGCCGCCTGTGCCCAGAAAATCAAAGACCACCTTAATAGTGGTGGGGTGGGCTATGTAATTAATCCCAGATGTTGTAACTGTGGCGGCCGGCACAATGCTGACTCACGGCAATGCCCCAATCGCCCGTCTGTCCCAGGGGAAAAGCCTCCCCGAAGGCCACGTCTACTACAACGCCCCCCCCAGTCTTCCGGGCCACACCCCCCTGTGTACCCTGTGTCTACAGCAATGCCTTCTTCAACAACACCTGCCTCTGCCTGGCCTCATCTGGCTACAACACAGCAGTCCCGGCCGTCTCCTAACTCAACTACTACTGGGCCTCCTCCCCGTCTCTACTCTGAGGCTGTCAGGCCTTGCGCTCCCACCGGTGCCCCCCCACAACCCCCCGCCAGTGACATGACACAGATCATATCTCTCTTCTGTACCACCATCTCCCACCTACTCCTGCCCTCTGTTGCCACCCAGTCACTCTCTGCTGGTTTGACACAAGCTGTTGGTCCCCCTGTGAGCCCCCCCTGCTCACGGCCTACTCCACCGCCGGCGGCCTTCACTACTGGTGTAGTGCCTACCGGGCCTGCCCTGGTGTGTCCTGCTGCCCCCGAGCGAAGTCCTGCCCCATCCTCACAACACTTGGTGCCTCAACCTGTCCACCACCCACCGCAAGCCGCGCCCGTGTCTGAGCTGCCTCCACCAGGGCTACCTGGACCTGAGGACACCACCCCGGCTACCTGTACCCCACCGACATGTCGGCGAACACACCATCACAATCACACTAAAAGGTGTGTCCCTCAATGTTGTCAATGCCTATGTGCCTCCCTCCACCCCTACTGTACCTGCCCCACCACACCATATCACCTCCACCCCCACTGTACTTCGCCACGCCTAGTACATTGGCAACCCTGAGCCTGGCCGCACTGTTTGTAAACTTTGTGGTCAACAGACTCTCACACCCTCTTTCACCACATCCTCATCTGCCCTATGACCTCCCCCTACAAGGGTGGCACCTCTTCCCTCCCCGACCAGATATCCCTCCTCCTAGTGACAGGCCTGGCACTTGACATTATTAGTGACCTGCCACATTTTGCCATAAACAGATAAATTGTACCGGGAATTTTCCCCCCACACACTCATCATTGTCACTTTATGTAACTTGCTGACAAAACCCATAACCCTTCAGGCCTTTTACGCCCTTAATGCATGAGTCATAAAGGCAAGCATGAACTCCGCATGCTTCCCAGTTGGGCGCTGTAAACGCTTCTGCGCTTCACCTTGCACAGGATGTAAGGGGGTGCCCAATAAACTAGCCCCCTCCGGGGCAATCTGATCTCAATCTGTGAGAGTCGGGTTGGCGACAAAGTTTACAAACAGTGCTGCCAGGCACAGGGTTGCCAATGTACTCCCACAGATACCTGTACCCTAGGCGCAGTCTCATGTATATAATCTGTTGAGATCGAGTCAGGGATTGATACTCTTTGTAGCGGCGGTTGTCGTCACCGGTTACAGCGTCATAGTGTGACGCTACCCCGTTGTTTCAGGTGTGTCCAATTTTCGTCGAATGCCTCTCGTTGTGTGGCGTGTATGCGAGATTTGAGATGATTCAGGGAGACTGCGAGAGTGGCTTCAGTATCTTCTTCTTGTGTAGCTTCTTTGGCAATCCGATCAACAGTGTCACAGGCAGTTATTCCTATATGTGACGGGATCCAAATAAACTTGACACGGATGTCATCAGTTTGTTCTAGCCAGGCGACGGCGGCTAGGGTGTGTTGGGCGGCAGGGGAGGAGGGGGAGGGTAATTTGAGCCTCGCTAGAGAAGAAGTGCTGTCACTGATTATAAGGAGGTACCGGCGTTCAGTACGAGCATAGGTCGCCCCCTCATGAATGACCGCGAGAATGGCTATGCTTTCAGCATCAGTGAAGGAGGCCCAGTCGTGGACCCTGATTTTCCTGCAGACCTGGTGCTCAGGAATCCACACAGCTGCCCCAGCGCTGCGCAGCGTGGTGATAGACCCATCACAGTAGACGAGGATAGGAGGGTGGGAGGTCTTAAGAGAGGAGGCGACATCATTAATCTGCTCAAGGCAGTTAAGTTTGAGCATATACCTCAGTTGGGTGGATTTACGGCCAGGGAAAGTGTTGACGACAACATCAATACTCGGGGAAGTCCACGGCGGTAGAGGCGGATGAGTGTACTCGGGAGGGAGAGAGGTCGTGGGGGTGTAGAGGTGATAACGTAGGATGTCAGCACCAGTGTGGACGGACCAGTGTTGAGAGGGGAAAGGAAAAGAAATGAGGACAGGCCGGCGCAGGAGGGTGTTAAGATGTGAGTTCAGTGAGCGCGACACGGGAGTCGGTTGCTCAATGCGAAGAAGTTTAACACCAAGGATGGCATTGAGAGCAGTAATTCGATCACAGACGGGAAGCAGGATCAGTTCACGCTGCATGACTTCTATTCTGGTGGTCATAGGGCAGCCGAGGATGAGTCTCATCCCTCTGTTTTGGATTTTCTCTATGCTTTGTTTCTCGTGCTGGGAGGCAACTACAAGGACAGGTGAGGCATAATCTATGACAGCTCTGACGATAGCACTGTACATGAGACGTAGGACCCTGACAAAGGCTCCCTTGAGGCCGTTAATGAGGGACTGGAGGGGCCTCATTCGTTGGCGGCACTGGGAGATGACGTGGGCGGCGACAACGGAGGTGGTGGCTCTGGTAGTGGCTCGCACAGGTAGACCAAGTTATCTGTAGGTGCGTACTTGATCGATGTCTTGTCCTTGCAGAGTCAGCGGTGTCTGATGACGGAAGCGTGAGCTGAACTTGGTTTTAGTGTGTGAGAGTACTAGCCCGACTGTTTGACAGGTCCTGGCGAACGTGGAGAGTATAGGTTGTTCATGTTGCACTGTAGTAATTTGGAGGAGAATATCATCAGCAAAGCTTATGATGTAACCGTCTCGGGCGCGCTCAGCAAAGATGTCGTTGAGGCGTCAGATGGGGTTCATGAGAACATTAAAGAGTGTAGGGCTGAGTACATCTCCCTGAGGCGTACCAAGATCAAGGTCCCTGACAGGGGTCTGTCGATGAGAGAGGTAGTCAGCAATCCACGTGAGAAGTTTGCCCTTCATATCCATGTGAATGAGGTCCTCAAGGATCACTTCACTGTTGGCTTTATCAAAAGCACCCTTGAAGTCGAGGAAGAGGGAAATTTTGGCTGAGGTGTTTGCCATGTAGTGAGCGATGCAGTGAGCAGTGCTCTTTCCGGGGCGGAAACCATAGAGGTCAGGGTGCAGGTGGGCTTCAATTTTCCAGTGGAGGCGGTGGCGTATCATGCACTCCATCATCTTTGAGAAGCAGGAGATGAGGGAGATTGGACGATATTCATCTTGTCTGCCTGGTTTAGGGACTGGGATGGTGGTGGCAGTCTTCCATAAATGAGGCAGCTGACCAGTATCAAAAGAGAGGTTAAATAGACAGAGGAGGGGGTTACCAGGGGTGGCAATAAGGGCATTTAACACATCATATGTGACGCCGTCATCGCCAGGGGCGGCGGACCGGCCGCGCTTAACAGCATTTAGTAGTTCACACTGTGTGAAAGGCACGTCAGTGTTTGCAGATAGGTCTTGGTACTCGAAGATGCGCTGTCGGCGTTGTGGTTGCAGTGCGAGGGTGAGGTCTTGTACAGCGGGTGGTAGCGCATCAATGGAGGCGGCCTCCTGCCACGTCTGGGAGAGCACCTCAGCTCGGGCAGCTCGTCTGGGGTCGAGCGCGGGTCTCGCGTTGGTGCCCCGTGCACGGTTAATGGTGCGCCATATATCACCTATAGATGTAGACTGGTCAATAGAAGAAGCAAAATCAAACCACTGCTTCTCTCGTGCGAGAGTGATGGTAGATTGGAACTCTTTATTTGTGCGCATCAGGAAGCGTAGAGCGTCAGGGGAGCTGGGAGATTTCTGCCACTGGTCGATTGCTAGTCGGTGCCATACTCGGATAGACTTAACATGAGGGTCGCGGTTAACATTCCTCTGACTTCTGGGCTGGCGGTTAGGGTGGCGGTGTTTTGGGACAGGGCGGAGAAGGTCAGTGCATTGTTTGGACAGATCAAGGTAGAGTTGGTCTGCGGTGGTGACAGTGTAACCCTGAAACCATTCAGCAATGGTAGTGATGAAGGCAGATATATTGGCAGGGGGTAGACTGAGCCTAGGGCCCTTGGGTAGAGCGGGTATTCTCACGTACTGGAGGGTAGTGTGGATAGGGAAATGGTCACTGTGGGGGGAGTGGAGGATGCGGGTGGAGTGTGGGCAGTGAGGGTCAGAGTAGAGAGCGATCTAGTCAGGTTTCCCTCCCCCGATGTGGGTGGGTGATGGAGGGCAGAGAAGACGTACAGGGTCATCAGTGGTTTGTAGGTAGGAGAGCCAGTAGTTACCCCGGGAGTTTGAGTGGGGCCCCTGGAAGCCGAGACTGGGGTGTCGGGCATTGAGGTCCCCCACAAGGAGGGTTGGGGTTGAGGTGATAGGGTGTGGTAGCACAGGTACAGTAGGGGTGGAGGGAGGCACATAGACATTGACAATATTGAGGGACATACCATTTAGTGTGATTGTGAAGGCATGTGCGTCGGTGGTGTCGTCATCAAGGGGGACGTCGAGAGGTTGGTAGGGGACATCCTTCTTGACGTAGATCCGTAGTCCACGTGCATGGCTTCGTGGCAGTCCATCGATGCGGAGAACAGGGGTGGATGGGCTCTCAACACATGTGTAGCCACTGAGCACATAGCTACCAGTAGCACACCATGTTTCTTGGAGGCACAGCACGTCGACGTCTTCAGTGTAGACGTAGGTTTTGAGGGCACCAAACTTGCTTTGCAAGCCGTTTATGTTCCAGGTGAGTACCTGCAGTCCTGTAGCGTTGCTATCCATTGTGGTGTATGAGACTGATTACCCCTGACGTGGACGGATGGGCCTTAGGTGCCGAAATATCGGTGGAGTATGGGTAGCCGGGGGTGGAATCCTCAGGCCCAATAGGTAGCCCTGGTGGAGACAGCACAGACACATTAGCGGGCGCGGCTTGCGGTGGGTAGACAGGTTGAGGCACCACGTGACGTGAAGATGAGGCAGGGCTTGGCTCGGGGGCAGCAGTACACACAACCTGTGAACAGGGGGAGCTCAGAGGGGGACTACCAGCTTGTGTCAAACCAAAAGAGGGCAGTCACTGGGTGGCAGCAAAGGGCATGAGTTGGCGGTGTAGGTCGGAGATGGCGGTACAGAGTGTAACGAAGAGTTTCTCAACATGACTGGTAAATTCTTGGAAGAGGGACATGATCTGTGTCATATCACTGGAGAAGGGTTGTGGGGGGCACTGGTTGGGGCACAAGGCTTGACAGCGTCAGGGTAGCGATGGGGTAGTGGGGGCGGGGGAGCACTGGTTAGGGCACAAGGCTTGACAGCGTCAGGGTAGAAACGGGGTTGTGGGGGGCACTGGTGGGAGCACGAGGCTTGATAGCGTCGGAGTAGAAACGGGGAGGAGGCCCAGTAGTGGTTGAGTTAGGGAATGGTAGGTGCGAGTGTGGTGCAGCCTGGTGAAGCCAGGCAGGGGCAGGTGTCCCAGTAGACTGGGGGGGGGGGGGTGGTAGATGCGGCCCTTGGGGAGGGCTCTCCCCTGGGACAGAAGGGCGACTGGGGCACTACCGTGAGTCAGCATTGTGCCGGCCGCCACAGTTACAGCACCTGGGCTCAACTACATAGCCCACACCACCCCTATTAAGGTAATCTTTGATTTTCTGGGCACAAACGGTGGAGTTGTGGTTACGTGAGCAGAAGCGACATCTAGGGCGATCAAGGCAGCAGCAGGCAGTGAAGGTGTGACCCCAATAAGAGCAGATCACTTCTATTGTTGTTGGCCGCAGATCGTCTGCTTCTCATTCGCTACTTGAAAGCCTCAGGTCGTCTTCTAAGTTGTTCAGTAAAGCAATCTTTTCTTCTCTAGTTAAAGCCTTCATAGGTTTCTGCCCACCACTCTCCCCAGGCATTGTGCAATGCTTGTCTTCGGTCACAGGTGAGTTGGAGAGGCAACGGCGTCACTACCACGTCATACAACGTCACGCTCTTCGCACTGCGCATGCGCAGATGCGAAAATAACCGACTAGAGGGTTCAGGCAGAAAGTCCAGATATTTTATCCAAAATATTGTCTAAGTCCAGCAACTATAAATTTCACGAGCAACACTGTGCTTACAACTGGGCTCCACTGTAGTTCTCTAAACAGACTGAAGGTAGTCGTCTCACTAAATTCATCAGAATTGGGAATTGTAGGGAGAGCTCACTCGCAGCCTTTGTTGACGTTTCACGGAGCGCATGTCGAATGTGGCTTCATAATAAGGAAGCGCTGGTAACATTGTTATTATTACTGGGATTCCTAACCTCCAAAAACAGTTCTAAGACAGTATCAACACCGAGTATTCGGAGTCGGGAGAACATTTACAGGGAATTTACCTTCATGATTAAGTCAGTAAGTTCGCCCATACAAGGAGAGTGCGTTAGTTCATCTATCTATATAAAACAAAGAAGTAAGTATGTTTGTTTCTGTGTGGTGTGTTTGTGTGTATGTCCGCACGAGAATCTTGGAAACTACTTTACCGATCTGGAGTGATGATAGATGGTGTTATATGTAGTGATGATAGATGGTGTTATATGTAGTGATGATGGATGATGTTATATATAGTGATGATGGATGTTGTTATATGAAGTGATGATGGGTTGTGTTATATGTAGTGATGATGGGTGGTGTTATGTGTAGTGATGATAGACAATCTATCTATATAAAACAAAGAAGTCTGTCTGTTTGTGTGTCCGCACGAGAATGTCGGAAACTACTTTACCGATCTGTAGTGATGATGGATAGTGTTATATGTAGTGATGATGGATGGTGTTGTATGTAGTGATGATGGATGATGTTATATGTAGTGATGATGGATATTGTTATATGTAGTGATGATGGGTGGTGCTATATGTAGTGAAGATGGATGGTGTTTTATGTAGTGATGATGGATAGTGTTATATGTAGTGATGGTGGATGATGTTATATGTAGTGATGATGGGTGGTGTTTTATGTAGTGTTGATTAGACAATAAAATAATAACAGTTTAATGTTAAAAAAATACTTTGCATTAACGTTGTAGTGAAAAACATGGTGGAACTTGCATACACCGTTAATGAACTATTGATAGAACAAGAAGCGTAGGGGACTGAACAGAGACAATGTGGAGCCTCCCGGAGGGTGGCGTCCAACCGTTGCCTATTGGATGAGCCGCCAGGAGAGCAGCGATTCTGCTAGTAGACATAAAAGGCAGCGGGCAAGAGGAACTTGTCAGTCTTGCTGGTGGCTTCTCGACGCTGGGTACACATTCCACACTGGTTCCATTTTCGCCGTCTAAGCTAAGAATACTACTGTGTCAACTATAAACAGGTAAGGTCAGTTTTATCCTGTATATATATATATATATATATATATATATATATATATATATATATATATATATATATATATATAAATATTTATATATATATTTACATATATATATATATATATATATATATATATATATATATATATATATATATATATATATATATATATATATATATATATATATATCCTCTAGCAGCTTACTTCAAGTGTAGGGAAATTACTGTAGGTATTTGTATTGGAGGGGCTTAAGGGCTCTCATGAGGGAAGAGTAATGTGTGTTGGTTGTTGTGAGTCAGGTGTAGCAGCTGAGTGTTGATGGTCATGAATGTTAGGTGTTGGTAGGTGGGTGTAGTGGGTAGGTGAGGGTGATATTGACGCGTAGTATGTTGGTGGGTGGAGGCTGGAGGTCAAGGACGGGGTAGACTGTACTCCCTTCCCGACCACCATTTTCTACGCAGCGGAGGAGGAAAAGAGTGGTGTGTGTTGGATGAAGGTTCAGCTAACGTATATACAGTACGTATAGTAGGTGCCCAAACATAATGTTCTCATTCTTATATTTTATCTACCTGGACACAGTGAGCTGACTCATATACTTTATCTACCTGGACACAGAGAATTGACTCATGTACTTTATCTACCTGGACACAGTTAGCTGACTCATATACTTTATCTACCTGGACACAGAGAATTGACTCATATACTTTATCTACCTGGACACAGTGAGGGCGATGGCTGGCTACCTTCACCTGATAACCAACATAACCCCAAGGTGCATAGATCTATAGTTCATAAGTTTATCATCTTAGATAAACTTTAATGAAACATCTGATTGAGGAGATTAACGTCACCAATAAGAATTAATTTCAGTTGAAAATCTTATAGAGTTCATGGTTTTACCTCTTAACAATTGCATCGACTAAACACCCAGGATAATTATCTCACATCACGAGTCTAGGAGATATTAAAGATAAGTTTAATCTTAGCCCGAAAACTGCGATATACACCATAATTATGATGGAATGTAAGTTTTTATATCCTCGCGTATGTGGGGAGGCACGTGAAGAGAGGCGTGTAGAGGAGGAAGGGAGTTAGTTTAACAAATTTATTGGCAGAGCTTGTAGTACAGTTTGCCTATTCTGAGTAATTCAGTCAGGTCTTGACACTGAGGGTGGTATCACTTCTCACTGTCACGCAGGACAGAGGTTCACACACAAAGAAATACATCATATTCATTAACAACTATAAATGTATATAGGTCAGGTTCAAATGGATAATGTCACTGTTCCCTGCCATGCAGGACAGAGGTTCGTACACAAAGAGTTGCATCATATTCATTGACAGTACATATACATATATGTAAACACACACACACACATATACATACATATACGTATATACATACACATATACATGTACACGTACATATACATGCACACACGCACACATACATACATATACGTCGGTCAGATTCATGTGGGTAATGTCACTTTTCACTGCCATACAGGACAGAGGTTCGTACACAAAGAATGCATCATATTCATTGACACTATATATAGGTCAGATTCATGCAGGTAATGCCACTGTTCACTGCCACGCAGGACAGAGGTTCGTACACAAAGAAGGAAATGGAAGGGAGGCGTGTAGGAGGTGGAGTGGCGTGGGGAGGCGAGCAAAAAGCGTGGGGTGGTGTGTAGGGGTGGAGTTGAGTGGGGAGGCATATGGTGATCTGTGTTTAATATGATTTGGGAGACGAAATTACCTTGATTTTTTGTACTTGGTTTGTATGTCTCGGAAAACCTTATTGAGTAGTTCATAATGTTTGATGTTTGATATAGCGTCTGCCTTTGTACAATAGTGAAGAAAACAAATTAAGTGAGATAGTAGTGACTAGTAACGATGTTAGTAAGCAAATAGACAAACTAAAGCCTAATAAGTCACCTGGTCCCGATGAGATATTTGCCAGAGTACTAAAGGAATGTAAGGAAGAGCTTAGTATGCCCTTAGCAAAGTTGTTTAACATGTCCTTAAAAACAGGTGTAGTACCAGAATCCTGGAGGATAGCGAATGTAATACCGATCTTCAAGAAGGGGGATAGATCACTATCCTCTAACTACCGCCCAATCAGTCAAACATCAATAGTAGGCAAATTACTGGAAGCAATCATTTCAAACTCTATTCGAAATCACCTGGAGAAGCACCGATTGATCAATGATTCCCAGCATGGCTTCACAAGCGGACGTTCTTGCCTAACTAATCTATTAACATTCTTTTCATCAGTTTTCGAATCAGTGGACGAGGGGCACAATTATGATGTGGTATATCTCGACTTTAGCAAAGCCTTCGACAGAGTACCCCACGAAAGACTACTTAGAAAGGTAGAAGCTCATGGCATCAAAGGTGACATCCTTAAATGGATTAGGGCGTGGTTACAGGACAGGAAACAGCGAGTGAGCATTAACCCCACTAAGTCCCATTGGAGCAACGTCACAAGTGGAGTTCCCCAAGGTTCAGTACTTGGACCATTATTGTTTATTATATACATAAGCGACATAGATATCGGCATAGACAGCAACATAAGTAAATTTGCTGATGATACTAAAATAGGACGTGTTATCAAATCTGACGAGGACTCGGCAAAACTACAGGAGGATCTAAACAAATTTTTCGAATGGTCTGAAAAATGGCAGATGAAATTCAACATCGACAAATGTAAAGTACTCAGTATAGGAAATGTAAACAGGGAAACCAGATACCAGATGAACAACGATGCCATAGAGAAATCCGACTGCGAGAGAGATTTAGGAGTAATGATAAGTAGGAACCTTAAGCCAAGTAAACAATGTGTTTTTGCTCCTAGCAAGGCTAATAAAGTACTTGGGTTCATACAAAGGAGTGTTAGTTACAAGACTAGCGAGGTCATCCTAAAACTGTATCTTGCTCTTGTGAGACCACACCTGGATTACGCAGTCCAGTTCTGGTCACCGTATTACAGAATGGATATAGAATCCTTGGAAAGAATTCAGAGGAGAATGACAAGACTAATCCCGGGTATTAGGAACCTTGAGTATAGAGACAGGTTAAAGCATCTTAATTTGCACTCCCTTGAGAGACGTAGAGTGAGGGGCGACATGATAGAGGTGTATAAGTGGAAGGCAGGGCTAAACAAAGGGGACATTACAAAGGTACTCAAATTATCCAACCAGGAGCGAACTCGTAACAATGGTTTTAAATTGGACAAATTTAGATTTAGGCGTGAAATAGGTAAACACTGGTTTAGAAACAGAGTAGTGGATGAATGGAACAAGTTACCAAATATCATCATTAACTCGAATACGCTGAATTGCTTCAAACATAGGTTGGATGCTCATATGAGCAATAGGGGTTGGGTGTAAACGGGACTGCCCAGTATGGGCCAATAGGCCCGCTGCAGTTTCCTCCATTCTTATGTTCTTATGTAACAAATACATTTAAAAATTTCAATATACTTTTTGAGAACTCATCGAGGCTGTACAGTGTTAAGAAACGTGACACAAACAATTCATCAGACAAAATTCTTTAGGACTAAATCTTGTCTACTATTTTATGGCAGAAAATATTACTAGTGAGTCTTTCACTTGATAAAATAACAAATAGATCTAAGATAAATAACACCTGGTGAAAATAACACTGAAGCACTAAGGACATATGACCAGAGGCAGAGAACATATGCTTGTATATCCATATTCATGACGTCAGAGAGTTCATCAAGGCAACCTGTGTGTGTGAGGTTGTCCACATATATAAGGCTGCCATCACGAAGAACTCCTCAGTCTGTGCTTGCTGGCTTCAAACACACACATTGGATCGAGTTGTGCCGCCCTAAATAACACTACTCCCACTTAGGATCAGGTGACTTAGAAGGGTTTAAGGGCTCACAAGAGTATTGAGTGTTGGTTGGTGAAGGTTGTGTGTGTTGATGGTTGTGTGTAGCGGCTGAGTGTTGATGGTCATAAACGCTAGGTGTTGAGAGGTGAGTGTAGTGGGTAGGTGAGGGTGATACTGAGTGTAGTATGTTGGGGGGTGGAGGTTGGACGTCACGGAGGGGTAGAGGAAGTTGGGGTGAGCAGTGGTGTGTGTGTGTGTGTGTGTGTTGGTTTGAGGTGAGTTGACTCATATACTTTGTCTGGATACAGTGAGTTGACTCATGTACTTTATCTACCTGAACACACTGAGCTGACTCATATACTTTACCTACCTGGATACAGTGAGGGTGATGGCTTGCTACCTGATCTGCCTGACGTGGGTGTTGCTGCTGGCGCTCTGCTACACGCCCGCACCTGCTCACTCTGGTAGGCACTTCTCACAATTCTAGAGCTGTAAGAAAACATTATGATCTTCATGTTGTGATACGTGTACTACAGTAGTTACTTATATATGGCCATGCAGTAAAATGAAGACGAATACTCTGTAATCTGTACTACGCTGAAGATTCTTATTTTAAAACATTGTGTTGTGATGCCATTCTGCACAGAGAACTTGGGGCTGTCAAGAGGCCATGGAAACAGACACGTCCGGCAGGCACAGATGGACAATGTTGCTTACTATGACGGTGGAGTTGATGCAAAGAACCCCAACTCGGTAATGTTAAAATTTCTTGCTTTTGATTATTTTTAATTTGTGGACAAATTTTTTTGATATTATCTTGAAAGTTTTACTTTAAATTGTAGCTGAGAGGAGATATTTTATCTTGATTTGTTAAAAAGTAGCAGTTTTAAACAAATTTATTCTGTTTTTTTAAGATCTTGACGAATATGAAGAAGAGGACAGAATTTTACAAGACTCTGACTCAATTCATTAATAGTGTTACCCAGTTTATATGGACGGATAATGTGTTAATTACTTAACATTAATAATAGTAAAGTATGTGTGTGGTTAGTCCTGTGTTTAATATTTGTTTGCTGTTGTATATCAGGCGTGTTTGTGTCTGCATTTATGGAATATTAAGTTTTGAGGTCAGGAAGATGGCGACCACAGAGGAGACAAAATATAACAATATTACAGAATAAATCACGACATAAAATATTATTATTTGGTACTATATTATTATTGTATTATATGTCGTCTTACATACAGTATTGTGGCTAATATGGTGTTTCCTTTTTCACTACAGGGAGCGATAGTACACGACCCGAACAGTAATTACCGACCACCAGTGGTGTTTGGTCCCAGACCTAGACCACGGCCCACCTGGCACTACAACCAGTACAACCAACACAACAACCGGTACAACCAACACTACAACCGGTACAACCAACACTACAACCGGCCATATTGGTACTATAGAGGATAGCTGCTGGTACTACCCCTGCAGCTACCACCACCATCTTTACTAATGCTGAGTTGCACCCCACCTCTGACCCGGGGAGGGCAGGTCCTGTCTAAACACACAGAACCTCGTCCTGTGTACAGTCAACCTTCACTCTCTGAGGGCCAACTTAAACTGACATTCATAACAATGATCTACTTTTGTCTTCTTAGGTTAACTTTGATTAAAAATCTGATAGTGGAGATTAACGTCACCTTTAAGGAATAGTTTAAACTAAACAAACTATGTGGAGTATAATAGCTTTATTATGTGGAGCTTTATAGCTTTACTATGTTGAGTTGAATCCTTCCATTTATTTTAACAATCACTGCTGAATGTTCTTTAACGTGAGTCTGCCAGGTTCCTTGGAAGTATCATTAATAAATGTTTATGGGTTAAATTATTAAACCCAAATGGTCTTTTCTCCATTTATTAAGATAAACTAGTGCACAAATAATTATAATATCACCGTAATTAACGCTTTGAGCTGTGAGCGTTAATAAAAATATAAAACTGATATGTATCTGAGGTTCAGGAGCCTCACGTGTATCGTGAGCGAGAGAGAGTGTAGGACTGAGGGTAGAGTCAAGTAACAGGCCAGGGGTCTGGTCCTTACTGTTGACATAGCCAGGCAGAGGGCTATAAGTCAGATGTCAAGAGGTCACCTGTTAGACAAAAAGATTAATTACCATACATCACTCACTTCAGTATTAGAGAGAAAATTGTAGACACTGGCTCATAGTTTACTCACCGTGGGTGTAGTAATTATATAACTTATGTAGTGCACACTAATATGAGTATTACTGTCTGTTAGACAGGGGATAATGTATAACCTAACCTAACCTAACCTAACTGTCTCAGAACGAGCTACCGTATATAGTCGTTCAAATTAATCATAATTGTTAAGTCTCTCTTACAATTCTATGAGGTGATAATGAAAAGTTTTGTCTTAAGTCTTTTGATAAATTTTTGTGTTTGTTATAGAGTCTGTCTGTACACCCTACTTCTCTTATGAGGTAAATACTTGTTTCTTAATGTTTATGTTGTTAATACAATTGTTTATTATACGACCATTCATAAATATATTATAATTTAAATGGATTTCCTGACTGCCCCTTTCGGCTGTCCAGTACTACGAAACGAGACACTGACAATTCTTAAGAAAAAAAATATTATTTTACGGGAGAAAATATACTATAAAATAATCTTTCTTAGACCAAAATATTACCAATGAGTCTCTCACATGACAAACACAAAGGGACTTAACACGGCAACATATATTACCAAACATTGAAGTCATGTATATCTTCCTAATAATTTTAAACTTTACATTTTAATTCCTCTTCATACTCATTATTAACCGCAATCATTATCAATTTTCCATGACTATAACTGATAATTTAAGTCTGTTGCATACAGTACCAGGACAGTATGAGTAGAGTTCAGAGTCGGAGAACTTATACAGGACAAGTATAGTGATGGCGTCAGGTAAAGGAGTGTTTGTGAGTTTACAGACATACAGTATATAAGGAAGCAAACAAGCACGAGGAACTTCTCGGTTTCGTTGATGACAGCACTGGGTTCTTACAGACACTGGAACGGGTTGGTTCACCTTAGTCTCAACTAAGGTCAATAGAAGAGTTCCATGTCCTTTGGTCTCAACTATCCATTCTTACGCCGATCATTCTACTCTTCACTCTTCTACATATTTTTCCCTTCTCCCTAACTCTCAAACTAGATCTGTTTCTAGAGCTGATATCATTACACCTATCAAAGCCGATCTGTGCAGCATCTCCGACTGGAGAGGTGGAAACTTGGTTAAATTCAATAGTAATAAAACTCAGTATTTACCAATTATACTTTCTAAATTAGATGATCTCCCACCAATCACATTTCAGGACGCATTCATTCTGCCACATTCTAAAATAGATATGCTAGGCCTCACCATTTCCTCTAATATGTCATGGAAGCCACACATCCTCAACATTGCTAAAGCTGCCACCCGAAAGCTGGGAATGCTTTGCAGATGCCGTAGTTACTTCACTCCAGAGCAGTTGCTTCAAGAAGGAGATAGTTTCATAAGTTGATACGCCCATCTCTCTCCCTACATGCAAGAGAACAGGAGCGATCAAACCATGAATGAAGAGTGAAAGTTTTTGTAGAAGATGGGATAAATGCACTCATTACGCACTGTATAACCCCAGCAATGTTGTCAGCACAAAACGAGGCATCCCGACTGGAAAAGCAACATTCAATCCCAAGGAAATTCGGAGAAGAATTCTCGCAAGGATTGCCAGCTTGCCCTCCGATAGTTCCATAGTTGACGTTTTGAGGAGATGGGGGAGATGGTCGTGCCCAATTTGTTTTAATATAAATAAGATTGTGATCAGAAGACCCGAAGGGGGCAGAAATTTAGTATGAATAGTGTGAGGGGTTAGAGGTAAAACAAAGATCAAGAATATTAGCAAGTTGATTTTGTCGATCAGGAACACGTGTAGGGTGTTTAATTATTTGTTCCAGATCATTAAGTAAGGTTAAAAAACAACATTTATTGCGTAATGTTATGACAATATCGCTTGTCATCGTCAGACCTAAAACATGAAATAACTTACAACAGCATCGAAAAAAATAAATATGACAATAGAATGAGATATATAAATTACTATGTACATTGTGAGAGAAAAAAACTTTGAAGAGACAAATCATTGAGTTATTAATTATTAGCCTATGCTTATAAAAAGCACATATACACATTTGTTTGTACTAAGGTGCAGGCGCACTGACCGTCTGCCATAATATGTCATATTTCTAGCAAGATTGAAGTTGTCAAGACCTTTTAAGAAGACACTCTAGCATCTCCAGTAACTGAGGGATGCCTGCCTGCCACTTATATTTCTGCTGTTGATCTTAGCTTGACCACTGTAAATATACCCCACTTATTTATATAGAATTTCTACAATAGTGATGATGTTGGTTAATGTTGTACACAAGGTATTACTGTATTGTTGTTACTGACACGAACCTTCAACATGTTCTGTCTGCTGGTGGCGTGCTGGTATTTCTGGCCCCCGCTAGCCATACCGTGTGCTTGTCTCTCCTGCATGCTGTTCTGCCTTATTATATATTAGCATACATAGTATCATTCAGTCAGTCAGGTTTTAAACATTTTCTTAGGTAATAGAATGCATTTATTTATAAACAAACTTAGGTATATCGTAAAGTCAGTAAATTATTGTAATTTACAGTAGCTCAGGTAGTACGATATAGCACAGTCAGTCAGCCATCACAAAGAATTAACTTGGGTAGTATCACACAGACAATCAGTTACAATACATTACCTGAGGTGGTAGCGTATACTCAGACAGTTGTTATGTATTAGAGTGGTATTATACTCTGAGTTAGTTATAATATAAACATCTAGGATAGTATTATAGTCAACCATTTATTCTACTTTAGTTGACAGACTTTGAGATGCAATATAGTGCAGACTTAAGTTAAGCGTATGCTGTATAGGTTGTGTCCAGCCTCTAAGGTTAGGCCTCACCCCTTGCCCACAAGTCAAACCAGTCGTATATAACACCAACCATCCACATAGGGAAGGTAACCATGTATCTGAGGTCTGAGTGTTGACTTATAATGTTACAGTCAGTTGAGAAACATTATATAAAGAGAGTATATTAGCCCTGTCTCCTCAGTTCTCACTACAGTTGGACGTCGTTAGAGCTTATCCCTGACAGCTCCGTTCTTCCTATAGCCCTCACAGTTACAGTGACTCTTACGGTGATTATCCTATGAACAGTGTATATAGAACTCTTTTGATAATAAACTAAGAAAAGGATCACATTAGGTTTTTCTACTAAAACCCAATAAACATTTATCTATGTTCTAGTTCGGCTAGAACATAAGGTAACTGCTTCACAAGTGCCTGTTACGAGTGTGACCATCCAGCAAGTTTGTTACATGTATGACAGCTTCACAAGTAACAAGTAACAGACACACAAACGTTACACAGTCAGTAACAGTCAAGTAACAGTTACACAGTTGGTAATGGAAGAGTTAATGTGTTCTCTCCTTCACTGTGTTACACTGTTACCAGGAGTTATCGCCACAAAGGTGGCAGCTCAAAATGACCCCAGTCTCCAAAACACAATGATAGTCGAGGTAACATATCCACTGTTCCTGTGTTATCCATTGTTAAATAGAATTATATTGTTACACAAGTGGCACGCAGCTGAAGGTGACCTCGGTCTCCAAATTGCACATTGGTAAAAGTCGAGGTAATCATAGCTCCTGTTCCTGAGTAATACACTATTAAAAAGTTTTATTGTTACATACGTTACAAAAGTGGCATTGAAGCTTCAGAGGACCGACTCTAGAAACAGTCTAAAAGACCCAGTCTAAAGGACCAGTCTAAAGGACCAGTCTCCAGTCTACAGGCGACAGTTAGTCAAGTATACTCTAAGTAACTGTGACAATTTTTTTTCCTGAAGTTTATTTTTTTAAGTGCACGTGGAAATATACCGTCGTGAGATGTATTATGTTGAGTGATACTCATTTTGTCATCCAAGATGATGTACATTGTTTTTTTAATCAATAAACATTATTGAGTTATTGATAATTGCGATTATTCTGGCAACATATCCTGTGAGCGTTCTTTTGTGCAAAGCCTTCGTTCACTGTCACAGAACGTGACTGTAGTTCTTGTGACTACTCATCAATCAACATCCTGTCAGCAACATTCTTTCGCCAAGGGCGAAGAACACCCCAGGCAACCCCCCTAGGTGGTGCCACCCTCAGTCTGGGACCTCAAGGTTCTTGAGACTGACTCAACATTAGCAGACAACACCAGCTGTGGATGTACTATCGTGCACAAAAGTCGTGTCCACTACCCATCCACAGTGAGGGTTCGAATAGCCTCAAGTCCGAAGTTTCGAAACAGCTGGGGGAAATGCGATGGTCGGCCAACAGATGTCGCCCACTGTAGTGTGCGTGTGTGGGGAGGGGGGGGAGGGGGTAATAGAGGAGGTGGGGGCTGGATGAGAGGTAGGTTTATTTATTACTTATACCACCATAATTTCAAGCTGCCTTTTTAACTACGTTTTGTCTTACAGTTGTTTCTTTATGGTTACGAATTCATGGAACAGGTGCAGTGCCCTGGGTGCTTATTGCCGCTCAGGTCACAATGATACTTTAAAGAATGGAATATATTAAGGATAAAAGTGAAATTTGCAAGGAACAGGGTGAAGGGCCTTGGTCAGCTAGTTTTACTCAGCGACCACGTCATAATTTTGTTGTTATTCCGACAAAGAGATTATGGTAATATTTATTTACATTCCACCCATCCTTTGCTTAATAAATATTTGTGATAATATGCAATATTATATAATTATATACTTATGTTAAAAAGAGTGGAGTGAAAAAGCTATCAGTCTTGTAAAATAATTTTCAGATATAATCTAGGTGACAGTTCCAATTCTTTCAAGTTCCAGTGTTTAAACACCCCACCACAATATGCAAGCTTCATTATTTTGGAGTGTGCTCAGTTACCATTATATTGTGTGCTGAACATCATGAGCATTTCAATGATGGTAGCAATTGTAACTATATAATTATACTGTGTTATAAGACAACACATTCCACGACGTGTCATACAGATCATTGTATACCACACAATACAAAATTTGTGGCTGTTAAGTTACTGTATTATGAATTTTCATGCGATATAGTTTAAGACATCATTAAGGACATGGATTTAAGATAACACTGTAGTTGAGTTAATATATATTAATTGTATTTACAAACAATACTAAAATCCAAACACTACACCAATACACACATCTTAGTATTTGGTCCAGCCACCCATTGCATTCAGGACTACATCAAGGCGATTAGGCATGGAGTCGACCAGCTTCGGGCACGCCACTGGTCGTCGACGTATACTCTCCCACACGTCGTAAGCTTTGGCCTCTATTGCTGCACAGGTTCGCTGCTACCCAATATCCCAATCACGTTTCATCATGGCCCAAATATGTTCAATCGGATTAATATCACATCCTAGTGTTGGCCAGTCGATGACCTCAATTTCAGGGTGATCCTGGCGGTAGTCCCTCACTATGTTGTTGGTATGAATGGGACTGTTGCCATGAACCAGCCTGATAGTGTGGGGGGCTGGAACTGCCATAGCCCGGACTGAAGGAATTAGCGCTTGATCCAGGATGTCTACAAACTGCTCACCAGTGAAACGGCCATTGATCTTGACCAGTTCACCTGACCCATGTGCCCACATCCACCCCCAGAATGACACTGCCACCCGACTACTCACTGCGCGATGTTGAATGTGTTTCTCATGGTAGCGTGTGTTGGGGGGCCGCCAGCACTGCCTTGCTTCGGCTCCCACTGACCTGAACACCGTTTCATCGGTAATTATAATGGTTCTCCAGGATTCTTCTCTATGTGGAAAGTGTTCCAATGCAAAGCCGAGTCGACACTCCATGTGAGTAGGTGTTTGCCACCCTTTGTGAGCTGGAATGTGGCAGTCGATCCCGGCTTCATGAAGTCGGCGTCTCGTCGTCATGTGATGGCAGTTGAGGCCCAGATTTCTTGTATGCTCCACTGATGTTCGCATTGGATATGCCGTTGCAGCTGCCACGATCATGGCGTCCATCCTTGCCTGCTGCTTAGAGGTTTAGTCTCCACTGAGCCCTCTTTCTCCCACCGGAGGATCCACCTCCAAATCGTCTTGGTGCTCCTACCCACTTCGAGAGCAATGTTCGGCACAGTTGCCCCGGCTCTCTACATCCCGATGATTTGGCCTCGCTCAACAATCACTGCCGACGAATTTGCTCGTCCTGCAGGCATATCTGAAATGGCAGAGTAATATTATGTTGTGGTAACTGATGCAAGCTTTTATATACTAGAGTAAATTAGTGGTATTTGTAACTCCTAGGTTAAGTATTATTACTCTGACATAACATTTTGATAAATCTTTTTTGATCAACTGCCCAAGAAACCCTTCCTATTTCATGTATTCATAGTGAATTGCAAGTGGATCATCCCCCCCCAAAAAAAAACCTCCACCACAACCCCTGCGACTGTAGAGTGAACATTCGCCGAGGGATTAGTTAACATATATTTGTGTTTCTATAATTTAGTGTTATATTGTTTGGAGGAGATTACAGTATTTCAAAAAGGTCAAAACTGAACTTAGGAAAAATTTGGGGGTCTCTGCTAAAATATCTAACATTGTAGGGTTAGTGAAGCACATTGTTCGATACCGATTACAAATAGGGCATTCAATGAGAATATGTTGGACTGTTATTTGCTTTCGGCAGTTGGAGCATATAGGTGGGGCTCCATTAGGGGAAGACAGGAGTTGGCCATGCGTCAATCGCGTATGCCCAATTCTTAGACGATTCAGAATAGTTTCGTGATGTCGAGAAGATTGTTTTGATGGTGACCAAGGATAAACTGATGATTTGATCATTTGTAGCTTATGACTTGTTGGTTCATTTTCGCAGGACTTTTGCCAATCGTCAAATATTAATTGTTTATAGGTAGTTAGCCTCGCCGATAATCAAAATATATGGTTTTCTACTATGACATACTTATCTCCTATAAATAATTCATAAAAAATTTATTTTTTTACAAAGAATACTCACTGGTTCCAGAATGTATCTAAACTTACGCCAGTGATGGTCAAGTCTGGTGTTAAATAAGTTCATACTCGGTACTATCACAGCACTACCGGTAACTCTAAATACAAGGGGGAGGAGCCATGTCGTCGGTTTTGAGAGTGTTCATCACAGTAGTCCAATTCGTCGCCATGGGTAAAATAGGGGGAGGGGGGGTTGGGGAATGCAGGGGATGATAATGTGATGGGATGGAATGTTCGATTGACGTTAGTCTTGGCGGAGGGATGAAGGGAAGAGGTGGGGGGAGGTAGGAGTGGGGGGGATGGTGAAGGGGGAATGTGGGGAGAGAATAAGTAATCGATTAGTGTTTAGGTGTGGTAACCCACGATGCTCAAATTATGAGGTTTAATAGTTGGGTGGGTAGAGGCGGGGGGGGGGGGGAGGGAGGGTTGTGGCGGAGTTGGAACTCGTGAACGTATGATGTTGTTTAATGCAAGTTATGGAACATTACAGTATCTTCTAACGGGTTTTCACGCTGTTAATAGGCCTTATGTAATCCACCAATAAGGATTACAACAGCATGCAGTATGGCTGCAATTGGCAAGAAAAATAAAATATAACCTGGCAAAATTTTTGCCCAGCGTAATTTTTACAACCCACCTCAGGCCTAAAGTAAACCGAAAAATGCTTATGTGTATAGAAGATTTTCAACTCAATTTTACATATTCTTTCACCTCTACAAAAATATGCTGTCACTCATGGGACACCCTGCAATAGTATAAGGACGACATAGACTATGCTGACAAATTAATGTGGCTTACCTGTTGGTGACGACAATGGTAGGAATGAGACCTCGGCATGTATCAGTGTTCGACATCACCTCCTTCCCTTGGTGTGGGTGGCGCCAACCTTGGTAACAACTTGTGTATTCTCCGTGACTACCATTACTGGTACTCACAGAGAATTAATTACTGGTGTGCCCTCAGTCTCACCGTCGTAGCCATGAACGGCAGAGATATGGTCGTTGTAGTGCTTTTATTTACCCGTTACACATGTCTCACCATGCTTAATAATATTAACTATCTTTATAACATTCTTATTGTTATCAGTGATTGCGGAATTCACGCTGTTATGCTCCACCTACATACAGACTGTTACTAGTCTAACCCCCCACCTCCTCTATCCCCCCCCCCCCCCCACACACTACAGTGGGCGACATCTGTTGGCCGACAATAGCATTTCCCCCAGCTGTTTCGAAACTTCAGACTCAAGGCTATTCGAAACCTCACTGCGGCTGGGTAGTGGACACGACTTGTGCACGATAGTACCTTGTGACCCATCGAGTGATCCAATGACACCCAATGACCACAATGGAACCTGGATTCGTCAGAGAAGAAAGCAGCTTCTACATTACTGCTGAAGTCATCGAATTCAGTCCTCTTGACAACCAGAGAGAACTTTCTCGAAACCATCTTGAATCTTCACCAGGTTGTCTTAGCCTTGACCATGAAAACTTCAAACCAGCTGAGTGCCCAGCCTCTGCTGAAGTCTTCAGGATCTGAAGCCACATCTTCAAGTAATTCCTAGAATTCTTCAATCAAGACTACAGAATAGGTATTTTAAAGACATACACTATACTATAAACACAAATATATATTTTTACAGCACACCTTCACACCTCAGTCGTCTTGTTAGGTTTTTTTTTAACTTGTAAGTGCCTTAATATATATATATATATATATATATATATATATATTTCATGTAGATCCACAATGAAAACTTGGATAAGATAAATCCTGATAAAATCACACGGGAAAAGGGAAACAACGGAGCACCGTTGTTCCCCTTTTCCCGTGTGATTTTATCAATATATATATATATATATATATATATATATATATATATATATATATATATATATATATATATATAAAACAAAGAAGTATGTCTGTGTGTGTGTTTGTGTTTTTGTGTTTGAGTGTCCGCACGAGAATCTCGGAAACTACTTTACCGATCTGTAGTGAATATGGATGGTGTTATATGTAGTGATGATGATGGATGGTGTTATATGTAGTGATGATGATGGATGGTGTTATATGTAGTGATGATGATGGATGTTGTTATATGTAGTGATGATGGGTGGTGTTATATATAGTGATGATGGATGATGTTATATGTAGTGATGATGGTTGGTGTTAAATGTAGTGATGATGGATGATGTTATATATAGTGATGCTGGATGGTGTTATATGTAGTGATGATGGATGGTGTTATATGTAGTGATGATGGATGATGTTATATGTAGTGATGATGGATGATGTTATATGTAGTGATGATGGGTGGTGTTTATGTAGTGATGATGATGGATGGCGTTATATGTATTGATGATGGATTTTATTATATGTAGTGATGATGGATGTTGTTACATGTAGTGATGATGGGTGGTGTTATATATAGTGATGATGGATGGTGTTATATGTAGTGATGATGGTTGGTGTTATATGTAGTGATGATGGATGATGTTATATATAGTGATGATGGATGGTGTTATATGTAGTGATGATGGATGATGTTATATGAGGTGATGATTTATGATGGTATATGTAGTGATGATGGATGATGTTATATGTACTGATGATGGGTGGTGTTATTTGTAGTGATCATGGAGGGTGTTATATTTAGTAATGATGTATGATGTTATATGTAGTGATGGTGGGTGGTGTTATATGTAGTGATGATGGATGATGTTATATGTAGTGATGATGGATGATGTTATATGTAGTGATGATGGATGGTGTTATATGTAGTGATGATGGATGGTGTTATTTGTAGTGATGATGGATGGTGTTATGTGTAGTGATGATGGGTGATGTTATATGTAGTGATGATGGATGGTGTTATATGTAGTGATGATCTATATCTATTTAAAACAAAGAAGTCTGTCTGTTTGTCTGTGTGTCCGCACGAGAAACTCGGAAACTACTTTACCGATCTGTAGTGATAATGGATGGTGTTATATGCAGTGATGATGGATTGTGTTATATGTAGTGATGATGTGATGATAGATGGTGTTATTTGTAGTGATGATGGATGGTGTTATTTGTAGTGATGATGGATGGTGTTATATGTAGTGATGATGGGTGGTGTTATATGTAGTGATGATGGATGGTGTTATATGTAGTGATGATGGATGGTGTTATTTGTAGTGATGATGGATGGTGTTATATGTAGTGATGATGGATGGTGTTATTTGTAGTGATGATGGATGGTGTTATATGTAGTGATGATGGATGGTGTTATTTGTAGTGATGATGGATGTTGTTATATGTAGAGATGATGGGTGGTGTCATATGTAGTGATGATGGATGGTGTTATATGTAGTGATGATGGATGGTGTTATATATGGAGATGATGGATGGTGTTATATGTAGTGATGATGGATGGTGCTATATGTAGTGATGATGGATGGTGTTATATGTAGAGATGATGGGTGGTGTTATATGTAGTGATGATGGGTGGTGTTATATGTATTGATGATGGATGGTGTTATATGTAGTGATGATGGATGATGATGTTATATGTACTGATGATGAATGTTGTTATATGTAGTGATGGTTGGTGTTATATACAGTGATGATGGATGGTGTTATATATGTAGTGATGATGGGTGGTGTTATAAATAGTGATGATGGATGTTGTTATATGTAGTGATGATGGATGATGTTATAAATAGAATATGTAAAGTATCCCTCTGTTGTCATTGGCAACATGGATAAGAAATGTGAATAGTGCGGTGCAAAGAAGCACAAAAAAGAATCCGCTGGATTGTGCTGCTCTCATGGAAAAGTACGACTGGCAAATTTGGAAAAATCACCACAACCATTGAAGACTGTCCTTCTGGGAACAACGCCAAAGTCAAAACACTTCTTGGAAAATATACGGAAGTACAATTCATGCTACCAGATGACATCCTTTGGAGCTACCAGAGTAGTTCGTGAGCACGGATACATACCAACATTCAAAGTCCAGGGTCAAGTCTATCACAAAGTAGGATCCCTCTTACCACTGGAAGATGAGCAGGCAAAGTTTCTCCAAATCTACTTCATGAGAGATCATGAAAAGCAGACTACTATCAGGTGTGGCAACATTCAAGGTGTCAGACATGACATTGTCCTACCTATCCAAGAAATGCTGCATGAGCGCAACAAGTATGTACTGTCTTTTAAAAATGCTCTGGAAAACATGCCTTCTGACGAATACAAAGTCAGGATCAAAGCAGACGCCTTAATGCACTCCAGTGAGACAATGTGGAGCCTCCCGGAGGGTGGCGTCCTACCGTGGCCTAGCGAAAGAGCCGCCCGGAGGGCGGCGATTCCATTAATGTATATATGCAAGTAAATCACTGTAGGTGCGCGTGATCTAGGTATATGCTGATAACCACAAGGAAAGAAGAAAACACCCCTGAAAATGTGAATTACACGAAAGCGCTTGGGAACTTCGTGTTTTCTTCTTTCCTTGTGGTTATCAGCATAATGTATATA
>CAUDMG010001594.1:0-27221 GCA_958450375.1 Homarus gammarus | reverse complement strand
ACAACACCACATGTGTTCCCGTGTACCTGCAAGTAAAAGGGAGAAACAAAAACATGCATCAAAATTCACACAATAATACACATTATCAACACCTTTCCATTAACTGATCTCAATATCAATGATGAACTTCAGTTACAATTCAACACCTTTTCTTTACCAACAATCATATTACTTTAACCAATCTCAACTTTTCACACATTACCTCGTCTCGACGTATTCTGGTGCCTCAATCGCTTGTCGTCATCGTCCACCTTATTCTGGTGCCTCAATCACTTGTCGTCATCGTCCACCTTATTGTGGTGCCTCAATCACTTGTCGTCATCGTCCACCTTATTTGTGTTTCTACTTCGCACATCTGGTCATAAAGATCACAAAATTCAACTCAAATACATACTATATTCTATACACTTAGAAATTTCTGCTTCAAACATCATCCTCTCGGCTCCAGTCACAGGGAAAACTTTAGTTGAAAAAATTTATTGGCAGAGCTTGTAGTACAGTTTGCCTATTCTGAGTAATTCAGTCAGGTCTTGACACTGATGGTGGTATCACTTATCACTGTCATGCAGGACAGAGGTTCACACACAAAGAAATACATCATATTCATTAACAACTATAAATATATATAGGGGGACAATGGCTATACCTTCAAAGGACGTCATCTTCAGACATGACGGCTATACGTTCACAGGACGTAGTCTTCTCGGCTCCATACACCCCAGTCACACAGTCGACGTCTTCTCGGCTCCAGTCACGGGGACGAGAGCTATACGTTCAAAAGACGTCATCTTCAGAGATAACGGCTATAAGTTCACAGGACGTCTTCTGCTCGGCTGCACACACCCCGGTGACAGAGACGACGGCTATACCTTCAGAAGACGTCGTCGTCTTCTCGGCTCCATACGCCCCGGTCGCAGAGAGGCGTAATCCTCGACGGCCACTTCGCCCCGTCGGTTCGATCTGAAACGGAGAAAACGTTTAGCAAATTCCACTCTCTTACGTGACGACTGCGGAGGTCCACTCGTAAAGCCCGTAAACACACACACACAACCGAGAGTGTAGTACCATTATATAGCCTCCAGTATATAACAGCACAAACACAACACCCATTCACAAATTTCATTCGCCTTACCTCTAACTAAACTCAAAATTCGGAGTCTACCTCGGTGCCGGTCAGCCCATCTATAGGTCACGTCTCTGCAAAAATCGACCTTTCCCACGCTAATTGGCTCCGCTCATGCGGCAACCCACTGCAGCTTCCTTGCGGTTCCTATTATCTGAAAATAAAACATTACAAATTCTTACAAAAAACCCACTACATTTTAGGCTAACAACTACAAAATAGTCATTAATACAATTTTCTTCATTATTTTAGCGACCATCTTTCTTTAACTTCCCACCACTTAATCATTACAAAAATTCTACCTTTCCGAAAACAGGTCCACCAATCACAGTCCCACAATGTTAGAAATTAATTCCTCTTCAAAACCGTACACTACATCAGGTACTCAATATCCATAGTCACTTACCTGCCGTCACCCCTCCGGTTGCTGTCGGGAGAATTATTTTCTTTCCCACTTCTCGAATCACAACAACTCCAATCTTGAAATACACGCATCGACACGGACACCAGTATGGTTTACTACTTTACACGGCTGCATCTTTTTTTCTTCTCACCGATTTTCAAGACTCCACCTCGATCACTGTCCAAGCACAAGGTACTGCTGCATCGTTTTTCTTCTCACAATTCCACTTCCATCACTGCTTTCAACTTCGCATCCAAGCAAACTTTAGCTCAAGTCAGGTCGAGAGAACATTTCAATAACCAACTTGCTACATCAATCTACTTACTCGTAAATCAAACAAATGCCAACACCCTTTCTTGCAAAAACGCAACTTAACCCGCCAATTTCATAAAATACACAATTAACACGACATAAACTCTTATTTTCATTAAACTAGCGTATTCACAAAAATATTCTCTACTCTATATACTTCATTTATGAACAACTTCAAAAGCAAGCTAGTTAACCACAAAATTCTTAAACATGTTTCGAGTCAAATACATCTATGAAACGTATGACTTGTGTTAAACACTTCGAATGCGGGAAACTAAATGTCCAACGGACATATGTCTTAACACAACATTATATATAGTTTTCACGAGTTCTACCACCAGACACGAGAGTCCGATGGTAACTGATCCATCCTTGCCGGTTCACCCTTTATATACCCCACCTTGCCGCCGACTCGCTGGAGCTATACACGAGTTCTACCACCAGACACAAGACTCGGATGGTAGCTGATCCATCCTTGCCGGTTCACCCTTTATATACCCCACCTTGCCGCCGACTCGCTGGAGCTATACACGAGTTCTACCACCAGACACAAGACTCGGATGGTAGCTGATCCATCCTTGCCGGTTCACCCTTTATATACCCCACCTTGCCGCCGACTCGCTGGAGCTATACACGAGTTCTACCACCAGACACAAGACTCCGATGGTAACTGATCCACCCTTGCCGGTTCACCCTTTATGTACCCCACCTTGCCGCCGACTCGCTGCTGCTCAACTTCTCCAGTAAACACCGTCACAACCAAACGAGGGGATTATCCCACATAAACTGCTCTTGCGTATTTACACCATAGGGACCACACAATTTGTGATAACCTACCAAACCAAAAAGTTATGATAGCAACTCAGTGGCAGTATCGTAGTCAATAAAGTTTCCTTCCAAGATACAAATAACAAGATACCCTATAATCTCCATTCCTTGGTGACAACTATCACCGGTCAAGTCACGATCCGAGTAATGTTTACCGTAAAATACTTTACGTACAGTATCGTATATTTATAACTTAATTATAACAATGTTACGTCTACTAATCCACATGATACTAAATGTTATATAATAATTCCTTGAGATAAATGTACACTTTATATCAGGTACCACATTTACTCACTGTAGTACGTGTGAGGTGAGACCTGACCCAATAAATCATTATCAAATTGTTATAGTAAATATCTCTCTAACCATTGCTATATCAACTCGTGTATGTAACTGACTCTCCTCGGGGGAAGCTCAAACAGCACTTACCACCAGTGCCCTATTTAGACCTGTGGAGGCCCCCCTCATTATAACTACCCCAAGAGGGTGGGGTGGCGAGTGAAGCGAAGTCCTAAGAGGGACATTCCTGAACTGGGGTGAGGATGACTTATGTCACTTCATCCCTTTGAGATGTATTAATGTTTTTTTGTATCTCAATAAACGTATCAATATTATTAGCAACACAAACAATGGCATTCATTAAAAATATACGGTTCATAGGAAAACCAGCTATTCGTCAATTTCAAGTATTAACTAGTCTAATTTGTATCACGTGAATTTTAAAGAATGAAATTTACAAAGAATCCAAATGATTAAACAAATACATAAAATATTGTAATATGTGGAGGCCCACTCCTCAATCCGGCCCTGCTGCTCACGACTCTACTCTACTTTGTTATAACGTGTAGGTTTTCTTCTCCATTCTTGTCTGTCTTTTGTTAATTTTAGTGTTTCTGGTCAATTTCAAGTGGTTTCTTTTTCTCTCTTTATCACTGTCATCTTATTTTATTCGTCATATTAACTTTTTAGGCTATTCTATTTAATTGTATGACTTCTTTTACATTACAATAGTACTACAGTATATGAGGTTAAGATTAGGATATAAATATTATTGGCAGCTGAGAGAAGTGAACGGGATAAAGAATGTAGAGTTTCTAGAACGTCCAGATCCCACATTATATACTGGAATGCCCATTGCTTAATATGCCCATATAAATAATGTCCCCATGCAAATAGAATGGATGTTTGGAAATGGGAAAATAGATGAAATATTAAAGAAATATAGGAATTTTGCATCTACAATATTAGGGATTTATACGAGTCCTGAGAGGGACATTCCTGGACTGGAATAAGGATGACTTATGTCACTTCATCCCTTTGAGATATATTAATGTTTTTTTGTATCTCAATAGCAACACAACCAGCTATTCGTCAATTTCAAGTATTAGCTAGTCTAATTTCTATCACGTGAATTTTAAAGAATGAAATTTACAAAGAATCCAAATGATTAAACAAATACATAAAATATTGTAATATGTGGAGGCCCACTCCTCAATCCGGCCCTGCTGCTCACGACTCTACTCTACTTTGTTATAACGTGTAGGTTTTCTTCTCCATTCTTGTCTGTCTTTTGTTAATTTTAGTGTTTCTGGTCAATTTCAAGTGGTTTCTTTTTCTCTCTTTATCACTGTCATCTTATTTTATTCGTCATATTAACTTTTTAGGCTATTCTATTTAATTGTATGACTTCTTTTACATTGCTGCTCTTGTAATATATTCACAATTTCTATCCAAGATAAGTAAAGCGGTGCATACCATTTCAGAATATTTGCCTTTCACGTTTTACATTTCTTTCGTGTCAGTTTCAATCGTTTACTCGTCATCAAACAACCATTGCCGGTGTTTCGCTTCGACATGGTGTTGTCACTTTGACGTCATAACAAGGGAATGTTCCCATTGGCTAAAACTTAACCTAAAACAGCTTGTGATTGGTCAGGGAAGTGTGGGCCGCCTGTATATAAAGCCTGGTAGACGGACGTGAACACCACTTCTCGCATCGCTCCTGGACCAAGAAGACCTCCCAACAAGACCTCCTGCTGGACCCGGAACTCTGAAGACCGCCTTCTCCCCTGCGCCATTGTTGGCCATCTTCCCGGACCGGACCACCCAGGACTGTCATCGTCCACAACTACTCACGAGCGTTCTCGGTTTATCTAGCATTAGCTTGCCCTCCCCACTGGCAGTGTGAGTGACCCACACTCCAGCTGGAGAGCAGTTATAGCGCGATATTCCCGGCGTGGTTTGAGCTCTTTTCCTTCTACTAAAACTTTTTCCTTTTTCGCTCTGGCCTAGGGACCTGCACCCTCAAAAAGTGTATTCGTCCCGCGGTCCCCCCTGTAACTGTTCACCTCCCTCCCAGGAGATTGTGAACACGAAAGGGGGTCGGAGCAAAACCCTCCCCAGCCGAGTCTTTCCAGGAAAACCGTGATCGTGCGGGTCCACCTGGAAAGAGGGTTGCTATCCTTATCCTTCCCAAATAGGCACACTTAGCTCACGTCTATAAGTGAGCAGTCACATACACTAGGAAGTAGGCTTCCCCATCGGGGCTCCGGGAGAGAAGCTCAGGAACCACTCTACGACCACCAGCCAGTGGGGAGTGCTGTAATTCCTTTGCTATTTACTCAAACGGAATAGGTAGGATCTAAAAAAAAAAAAAAAAAAAAAAAAAAAAAAAAAAAAACCACGGTTATGGAGCGCGTACGCCCTCCTAACCGCGATCCCCGCCTGAACCGCCATCCTGACGACCCGAACTACGACAGGCTCCGCACTGAGAAAGCAGACCAGTTACGTGCCTTCAATGAAGCCCTGAAAAGTAAGAACAACACCACCACCTCCAACAACACCACCACCTCCAACAACTCCACCACCACTGCTACCGCCACTGAGGACAACTGGACGAAGGTAGAAAACAAGAAACGCCGACGTGCTTTTTCGGGAAACGATTGCCGTCAAGCAGCCCCCAAGGCACCCATCACCACCACCAGCTCACCCTCAACGACACTGCCAAAATTCAGGATCACGAAAACGGACGCAAAAACAACGTATGCCGCCGTCACAGAGATGGAAAAGCAGAATCCACTGGCCAAGTTCTCAGTGCGGCCCAACCTAAAGGGGGAGATGATCGTTCACCCCAAAGACAAGGACTCCGCCACCACCCTCGACACTTACCTGCAGAACACCACCACCGTCACTTCAACCAAGCTAGACCCCGCCCAGAAGCTGATGAAGTCGGTAGTCCTCCGATACCCAAAGGATCTACCTCTCGAACCCCTGGAGAACCACCCGAAGATTTTAAAAGCCGAGAGATGCTCTCCCATGTCCGACAAGACGGCCACCACGAATCAAGTGCTCATAACGCACTACGGCTCACCCCCCAGCACCATAGACCTCAAAACCTGGGGGACCTACGAAGTGAGGCCCTTTGTCCCAGAGCCCCTGCGGTGCTTCAGATGCCAGAAATACGGGCACCATCAGACACGGTGCACGTACAAGGAGATCTGCGCAGTCTGCGCACAGAAGCACGGCACACACTCCTGCCTCACCAAGCTGAAAAATGGAGAAAAAATTGCCCCCAAGTGTGCCAACTGCGGGGGCAAACACCACGCCTGGAATCCTGGATGCTCCGAGAGAACAAAGAGGGTCCAGGCAAACCGACCAGCAGCAAGACCGGCACCCACCGCCTACACACCAGCCCCACCAAGTACCTTCGTGTGGGGAACCCAGAGGCCAAAACAACCAAGACAACCTCCTCAGCCAGTCAACACCCAAAGTGCAGCCCAGTTTCCTGGCCTCACCACGGCCACACCTCAGCCACCCAAGCAGCAGACAACCACGAGACAAACAAAAGAAGCACACACCAAGGCACCAGAAGGAATGATACACGTATCAGACCTAGCCAAGGTACTGACAACCTTCGCGGAGGGCCTAGCCGGACTACTGGGCCACAAGATCCAAGCAACACAGCTCCAAATACTCATGGGGAGCGTCCTCGGGCAAGTCGCCACAGCTCCAGCCACCTCAGTGGAGGAACCCACGCCGGTCCCCACACGAGTGACAGCCGAGGTACACTCCACACCGAAGAAGGCCACCAGAGAACCCAAGATACCGACAGCTCCCAGAAAGAAACTCGACGTCTCAACTCCCCTGAACCGAACCACGGCTCAGAAGACAAAAACCACAGAACACGAAGATATGGACCTGATCCAGCTGGAACCGGACTTGGACATCTCCATCGAGGACCACCAGAAATCCCCGATGAAACAGTGGTGGAAACCACCAGCACCCTGAACATCCTAACATGGAATGCTCAGGGCATTAAAAACAAGAAACACCTCCTACAAGAAGCAGCAGCCAAGGACAAGCTTGACATCATACTTCTACAAGAAACACTATTACAAGAACACCACTGTTTCAAATTCAGCGGTTACAAGACATACAGGAGGCATTTCACGCAGGCGTCAACAAGAGGATGCATGATCTTGGTCAAGTCAAGCATACCCTCCGCCGATGTCACGCAGCAATTTCCATGCGGCGAAAACATCGAGACACAGGCCGTCAAAGTAACCCTACAAGAACGGGAACTAACGGTTCACAACATCTACAAGAACCCAAGGGGCTCACTGGAGGTTACTCAATTATTTGCTTCGGCCGCTGACCACGCCACACTCATAGGAGGGGATTTCAATGCACATCATCCCTTCCTAAGCTCGGCAAGCCCCACAAATGAAGACGGCCTACACCTATACACCACCTTTCAAGATACACCCGAGATCTGCCTCCTGAACACCGGTGAGCCCACCCACACTAGGGGAGGAAGGCTAGATCTAACCTTCGTCTCCAGTGCACTACAGCCTTCGGCCTCCTGGCAGATACACCCCACGCTGACCAGCGACCACTTCGCCACCCTGACAACACTGAAGGTGAATAAACTCCCCACTCCACCCCCCCCGAGATGGAGATACAATACCCAAAAGGCAGATTGGGGACTCTTCAAGAAACACCTAGCTAACTGGCGCGAAAAATCACAGCCGGCCGGCCCAGCACCCGTGGATGAGACAACCCTCCACCACCAATTGGTCGAGGCGTTTCACCAAGCGGCAGAAGAGGCCATCCCAAAAACAAAACCAACATCAAGACAGTACAATGACTACTGGTACTACTGTCCCAGGGTGAAAGAACTCAACCACAGAGTGAACATGGCCCGAAGAAACTACAGGAGACATCCCACGGCAACAAACAGACATCTCCTGCAAGTCATAGTCAAGGATACCAGGGAAGAGAAGGAAGAAATAAAACACGCAAGCTGGCTCAAGTGGTGCTCCGAACTCAACGAGCACACCTCCCTTGGCAAGATGTGGGCCCAGATCCGAAGGGCATCTGGGAAGGCAACACCACCACCACCAACCCATCCCAACCCAGAAGAGGAAGCCGAGAGACTTGCAAAACTGTTCGCTGACCGAGCAGCAACAAAAAACCTCCCGAGACAGGCGGAGGAGACACAACGGCGTCTGCGACAGGTCAGACTCCAGATGATCGAAGAGGCCTGCAACAGTGAAGATGACACTGACAGACCATTCAACCAGCAAGAACTCCAAAAGTCGCTAAAACGAAGCAAGGACACAGCTCCTGGGGCAGACAGGATAACCTACTCGATGCTCTTTCATGCCGGTACAGCCGGACATGAGGCTCTGCTGCAAGCCATCAATGCTTCGTGGACAGCACAAAGACTCCCACCGGAATGGAAGAAGGCAGACATACAGCCCATTCCGAAGCCCAGAGAACCAGACAAGCCGAGGCCCATCTCCCTTCTCAGCTGCATAGCGAAGACGGGAGAAAGAATGGCTCTCAACCGACTAAAGTGGAAAGTAGGCAGCCCACACCCTCACATCTTTGCTTACACCGAGAACACCGGCACAGGCAACAACATCGCCGAGATACTCAGCACAGTGGACAACAAACCAGCTCTGGTGGTCTTCCTCGACCTGGAGAAAGCCTTCGAACTAGCCAATCCATTGGCCATTACAACTACGCTCGCAAAAAAAGGCGTCAAAGGAAGGTTGCTGGGGTGGATCCAGAACTACCTCACACAAAGGGAAGCACGAGTACGCTTTCAGGGAACAACCTCAAGCTACAGGGTCCATGAAAACGGAACCCCACAAGGAGGCATCCTCAGTCCAATGCTGTTCAATGTCCTGATGGAAAACCTAGTCAAGCTTCCGTTCAGACAAACAGCCAAGCTCCTATGCTATGCAGACGACTTACAGCTCATAGTAAGAGGATCGAACAGACTAGCCAACACGCAACACGCACTCCAACTTATAGAAGAGGAGTGCAACAGACTTGGACTCAAGATAAATCCAGCCAAGTCGAAAGCGATGGCCATCTGCACTGACACACCAGACAAGATGCTCTCCATACAAAACACGCCGGTAGTCTGGACCAACGCCCACCAGTGTCTTGGAATCTGGTTTGACCAGAAACTCACCTTCAAGCCACAACTCGAGTATCTCAGGCACAGGACGAAGAGCAGACACAATATAATGAGGTCGCTCACCAGCAAATCCGCAGGAGCAAACCTTCATGTGCTCAAAGCCTACTACACGGCCGCCATCAGATCGCTGGTAGATTACAGTGCTCCAGCACTCATTGGACTGAGAGAAGACCAAATGGCTAAGCTAGAAGTCATTCAAAACAATGCTCTCAGGACCATGCTCGGAGCACCCATGTGGACCAGAATTTGCAACCTGCAAATGGAAACCGAGCTACCACCCCTGGCAGTACGAGTCAAGCAGGTGACAGCCGGTCTCCTCGCCAAAATCTGTAGAGCAGACAAGCCCACAGCTGCCAAGATTCGAATCAGTGCCTCCCTCCACCTCGACCACAGAGTGCGAGGGGCCACCTGGTCGCACGAGGCAAGCGAGGTCATCCGACACCTGCAAGCAGAAACACTCGTCAAGAACAACCAAGACACACGAGACAATGGTTACGCTGTTCCTCCACCATGGAGCCCTCCACCAGCCACACTCAAATTCACCGACCTAGGTGACAGTAAGGCCAACCTCCAGAAGGAGGACCTCCAAAAAATAACTCTCAAGGCCATAGCCACCGAGACACCGGCTGATGCAGCATCATACTTCACAGACGGCTCGGTGGACCCAAAACATCATAGATCCGGAGCGGCCTTCTACACCCAAGGTCAGACCCTCCAATGGAGACTTTCCAATGACTGCTCCACCCTACAAACAGAACTGGTAGCAATCTCAAAGGCCCTACAACACGCTGCAACCCAACACAACAAGTCCATCATAATTCATACGGACTCGAAATCGGCCATGCAGGCGCTGCAACACAGTCAACCAAGAGACAACGTCCACATCATCACCTCGATCCTCGCACAGCTACAGGAATTCCAAAGCCAAAACCGACCAGTCGTCTTACACTGGATTCCCAGTCATGTAGGGATCGGAGGAAACGACGTGGCAGACGAAGCAGCCAAGGCAGCTACACGTTCCAGTAGCGTACACATCCAAGTTCCAGCAAGTGTGCAACAGATAAAGAATCACCTCAGAAAGACCAGCAAGCTCCACATCAAAAAGAGCTTCCTTCATGCACTCAACGCCGGGTCCCAATCAGCCAAATGGTACCTGGCGGCCACAAAAGGGGAACCACCTTTCGCTGACAGGAAAACCCCAAGACAAACCCAAGTCAGTCTTCATCGACTACGACTAGGGTACAAGTGCTCCTGGCAGATGATCGGCAATGACGTCATGGATTGCACCTACTGTCAGGAGCCAGCAGCCAACCCACTTGAGCATTATCTCCTCGACTGCGAGGTCACACAAAGCCTCCGCAACAAAATTCAAATCTCCCCAGAAACACACACAACACCAGCGGCCACTCTAACCCGAAAGGCCCATACAGACCACTTTCACCACCTACTCCGGGTCATCACACGATACCCACCACCCAGATAGCTTAGTAAGCATCCTTTCCCAGCAAGTGCGGACCCCAGTTCGGGGGGCGCGCCACTCCGAAACTGACCACGTCCAAGAGTGGGGGTTGGTGGTAAGCGTCCACTGATCGGGGGTCTGCTCACACTTGCAACCTGCAGTATCCTTCCATCTGCAGGTGGGACCACCTCCATCCCAATCCGGTCTGGCTGCTCCTCGAGCTCCAGCCGGAACCACCAAACGGGCCGCCTATAGGCAAAGGCCCGTGTCGGACTACGGTCCGACAATCTCAACAACAACAACAACAACGACGTGAACACAGAACACCGGTACACGACGACGCTACAACATCTGATGTACAGTAGGGTAAATGTATCTTCAAATATTTGGTTTGTAAATTATGTGTTGGTGAATGGGAAGCTATTGTTTGAACTTTCACTTCACAAAAAAAGGTAAATTTTAGTAGTCTTGATATTAACTAAACTAAGCATTTTACATAAATTTTGCGTTAAACCATTCCGCCAGGCTGACACTACATTAATCTTCTTGCTTTTTACTCTATTTCTAGAACACGCTCCTTAGACGACAATGAACCCTATATGACCGAGGGAGCGACCACAAGAACAATTAGGAGCCTCAACAAACGTTGTCTTGGATTTTTAACTGTTGCTGGAGAACTCCATCGCAACAATTACTTTCCTACTCGGTTCTACCGTGGTTAGTAGATCCTTCCCACAGCTTTAGAGTGAGTGTTAAACTACAAGCAATTTGTCTCTTCAAAAAACTGCTTTCCAGCATCTTTGTTATTTCTTCTGTATTGCATTACATTACATTACATTCTGTGCAAGTAAAGTGTACGTATTGAATATACAGTATACGTAATAATCTAAATCCTTGCTTTTACTGAATCAAAACCCAAAGTATAATAAAGTCTCGACTACGTCTGCTGTTTGTCCAGAAATAGTTCTCAAATACTGTACTGTACTGTACTTGATGCTGTTAAACGCTTCGGGAAATACCGCTCTATTCATCTTAAAATAGTATTACTTCTTTACAACATAACCCAATGGACATTGTTACGACCGTGTCGTAAGGTTTTGACTGGTTAATTGAAAAAGGCTTTGTTGTTGGTAAAAATTTTGTCTGGTGTCGATTGTGATTTCTCCAGGTTGGAAAGTTAGGACCCAGATGATTGATTTTCCCTAAATTTATTAATTGATTAAGGGCGTTTCCCACGACGTTATTATTTGTATTGTCAAAAATCCTATGTCTGGCGTTAAAGTCTCCTAAGATGTACATCGGATGACTACTGTTAGCCAATTTTAATAGGTCTTCTATAGGTAAGTAGGGTCGTCTGGCAGATAAGTAGTAGCAATTATTACGTCTCCTTGAGTTGTATTTATTTTTATTGCTAGAAATTCATCCTGGAAGTCATCGATTAGTTTAAATTTTAAGTTTCTTTTAACCGCTATAGCTACTCCGTCATTTTTCTCGCCCGATTTGTTTCTTTGGTTTACATAATAGTTAAAGAGTTTTATGTTGTTGTTTTCTGTCTCACCGTGACTGTTTATTAGTATAATGTCAGGGTCAATTTCTTGATATATATTACTTAGGTTAATTCTCTCGGTGTTCCAGTTTCTTACTTTGTGTTGTATTATTCTTAAAGTTCTTACTGTTTGTCTATTGTCCATTATTTCTTATACTTGGATTGTAACTGTTGGAGTGGAGACCTATCATCCTGTTTCCCACTTCTGACTCTTCTAAACTCTGACGGGTCTACTATTTTAAAGTCATTGGTTGTAATCTTTAGTTTGTCCGTAGTAATTAGTGACCGGACGTAATCTTCACTTAGGGATTTTTCTTGATATGTCCACTTGTATATCCCTCCTTCACAGTTTTTTACTATTGTCCCTCCTGTTGGTCTCGATGTTGGGATTCCATGTTTTGTTGTAGTGATAACTTTTAATCCAATATCTTCAGCAGATTCAGGTTGTATATTGTGATCAGTTTCCATCTTATCTTCTCTCCTCCTACTCCTTTGTCTTGTAGTCTGTCCTTTTGTTATTTCTATTTTCTCTTTGTCACTTCTAGTCATTTGTCTGGGATCTCTATCAGTCGCTTGTGTTCCTTGTGTATCAGCTGTTGCTCCTTGCTCAAACCTTTGTTTGTCTAGCTGTAATTTTTCGCTCAGTTCGCTTGCGTATGTTGCCTGAAATAGTTTTTCGGATTGTGGATTCTCTGGAAATATCATCTCTGGTAGGCTATTCAATTTAAATATTTTCCTTAATTCCTCATTGTATGATCCGGGTGCAATGATATTGTGCAAATGTGCATGGATCATACTAATCATTACCTTATCATGTATTGGCTCACTTAGGTTTAATATGGTGGATTCTGGTCTATGAGCCTCTTGGACCACTCTCTTGGCTATTTCGACGTATGTCGTATCCTTCTTGTCTTGTTCCTTTTTCCTTGTTTCTTGTTCCTTGTACTTTATCATGCGTTTTTTTATTGGGCATGCCATTGCTAACGTCCTAGGTCCTATGTATGCATTCCCGTTTCTCTTACAGTTGAGACAGCCAACATGTGTATTCTTACATTCAGTGTAGGTATGGTCGTCGCCTGCACAATCTGAGCAGTACTTTTTTTCTTTTTCCGGACAGTCTCTCGTTGTGTGTTCTTCATATTTGTAGCAGGAGAAACAAGTTTGCAGACTGATGAATGTCTCCTTCTTTATTTGATGTGGTGTGACTGACATGTTGAATATTAGAAAGCCTTGTTGTAAAACTTTCTCAGCCATTGACACTTCTTCAAAAGTAATCTTAAAAACATGAGTATAGTCTTTTATCTTAATGACTTCTTCAATCTTCATCCACCTGTTTTGGCGTTCCAGTTCATCTTTCAGGTCTTCAGATGTCTTCCTCCCGATCGCTTGGTCGACTTGACGAACGAAAACTGATCTTTTTGCTTTTTGTTCTGGTGGCATGACAACAACAAGGCCTTCATTGTAAAATATATCTCTGGCTTCTTTTGAAAGGATTTTATCTGAATCTGAGTCATCTTTACAGGTTACTTTAAAACCTTCATTGGTGCTGAATATTCTTGTAAGTGGGACTTGCAATTTCTTGTAAGTGATTTCTGCCACTTTTCCCCTTCCGATAGAGTGTCCCTTATCTCTATGTTTTATTCTAATGCTTGTTGTCATCTTGATTGCATCTAATCCTACCTATAACACAGGGCTCCTGCCTGGGAGCAGTGACCCCGCCCCCCCCTCTTGGACGGGCGTCGGGCTCGTAGGGTTCTGCACCCAGGTTACCTGTGACTATAGTTATGTCTAAGAAAGTTGCCACCTACCGGTGACCCCCGGACAAGGGGTGCCCTGCACTATCACAGGTTCCCTTGCTGGATCGACCGTATCGCTAAGTTCCGCCTCCCGTTCAAAGAACGGAGTGCATGAGGGGGATGAAAAAAGGAAAGAAGAGGACTTAGAGAGTAGAAACAGCCTACCTACCACGCCACGTTCGGTTAGCCAATCGGAGCACCGCAGTAAACGTGCATGTATCACGCCACCGTGGGGCACCACTGATTGGCCAATCCAGGACGTAGACGCACGTGTAGTAGCCAAAATTTGGGGAGCCCAAATATTTGTTTTCCAGAAGTTGGAATTTTCCGTACAATCTGTGATGGTAATTACACCGTCACTATGTTGAGTAAGTACAATCACTAGGATTGAGTGTCCTATCACAACAAAGTTGCAGACTGCTCAAACATGCAGCAAAAGAGGCAGGTTCCTTCTTTAATATCTTTTAACAGTCTCTCATTTGTTACTGGGAGTTGACCGAGTAAAACCCGATTCCTGTGCCGTCTCCGACGTCGGCTGGCCGTCGACCGGTGGGGTTCTCTCTACGTGGACTTGCTGGTGTTGACTTAGTTGATTGGTTGGTTGTGTTCTCTAGGGTCTTGGAGTGGGTTGTATCCATTGCAGTCTCTGCTCCTGTGCAATTTTCTTGTGTTATTTTATCTTCCCTTTCTTTGCTGGTGATTCCTAGACTGTTTTTGGTTATTATTTTGAAAATGTCTGCTGATGGGGCATTGTGTGGGAAGTTTACCTGTGGTAGGTTGTTCGCTGCAAACATTTCTCTGATAGTTTTTCCGAATGTTCCCGTGTTAGCCGCGTTGATTATGTGGGCATGTATCGGTGTGGCTAGTATGGTGAAGGGTAGACCTTCACTTAGCTTCAAGTAAGTGTTGTCTAACACTTTAGAAGTACGGTCGACCCTCGTTAAAACGGACCCCTTTAATCCCGATATCGGACGAAATCTGAATTAAGCGAGGGACTGTCCGTGTCAAATTTCTGGTTCTGGGATTGTTCGATAGATGGCGCGTGCATGCCATCTGTAGTGTCTTGCAACTTTGTTATTGCAGCATAGGTTTTGGTTGGGTCAGTTTCTATATGTTTGTTCGATTTTTCCATTTCCTTCATGTCTTTGATGATATCCTTCCTTACTGGGCATCGTGCTGCCAGAGTGCGGTGATGTCCTTTGCAGTTCGGGCATTTTCAATTTTCATTACGTGTGTCTTTAACTTCCGTATTTTCGTACGTGGTACAGTTTTGTATCGACTGTGGTCGGGTCTTCTTCGTGAGAGTGCTCTTTGTACAGCACAGCTTAAGCATTCATTAGTTATTTTTGACAGATAACTAGTTATAAAGGATAGATCCTGAAATCCTGTTTGATAATAGAGCCTAAAAAGAATTAATGAGATCCCATCCTCCTCCTTTGATGTCATCATAAGAGGTCAGTGGATTATGTGGGGTTGATTCTTCTTCCCGCTCAGTGATAAAGTCTGACAAGTAAATAATTGGTAACTCATGTGCTGTGAAACCTTGAGAGTGATTTCCATACCTTCCAAGCCACCATGGACAACCTTGCTTTGTCAAACATCTGATCTTGGGACATGGTTAGGGGGAAGTTGGCTGATGGTCAGTTTAGCCCTAATCACTCTAGTTTAGAGCTTCCAAGGGTTCCAAGCCCTCAAAGTTTGGTGGACACATTTACAAGTTAATCTTTATGATGTTATTAAAAGACATTATGCAGCTTAGAGAGCTGCCATCAGGTAATCATGGCTAATGCACACAACTGTGGGAAATGGACATGAAATGTTGGAGATGATTATGATGATATCAGCCTTTTCCTGCTATGGGTGGAGAGCAACTGAAACAAGTTGTCTTCACTCCTTCTACTTTATAGTTAAGATTTCAATTGTGTTTAATTACCTGTTTCTGAAAGAGACTTTCTTGTTGCAGGTGACCTTCCTGGAAATTACCGAGACTTAGTGTGGTTTGAAAAAGTCCTCTGGAGAGTGGGTCCAGGACTTACACCTGCAAACTTCCTGTTTCTTGGGTTGAGGTGAGTGTTCTTCTTTACTGACAACATGTTTGTTTATTTCTGTGAATTAATATGTAGTAATATCGAGATAATATGCATGTTATAATATAATTTGGATAAAATTAGAGCAATACAGTCATGGGGCGGGGCATCTTTTCTCAGCTGAGAAAAAAATGCACTACAGATGCTCCTCTACTTGCGAAAGAGTTACGTTCTTGAGGCTTGTTTGTAAGTCCAACTTTACTCCTGTAGATACCAAACTTATTGTAAAAACTGAAAAGATGATGGATATTTAGCCCAGCTATACCCTTTAATACAGCCTTAAAACCTGGCTCACTCTTCTCCTCTTAGGTAATGTTTGTTTTATCTGGAATTTTCTTCAAAATAATCCAGTCTCATCCACATTAAACACCTGTTCTGGCAGGTAACCCCCCTCATTGATGATGTTTGTTTCTCTGAAAATTTGTAAGTTGAACATTCTTAAGTAGAGGAGCACCTTTATAGTGGTGTTTCCTTATTATTTCACATTATTATACTTAGCAATATTATAAATCTCTGGCTAATAATAGGGACGGAAAGATAAATACTGATAGGCAAATGAGTTTATTATTATTATTTTATTTTGGGGGGGTTTATGAGGGGGGTGTAAGACGAGTGCTGTTTTTGGTGATCATTAACTTGTTTTACAGTATTAGTCCACAATAATAAGAAAATTTGGGAGAAAAAATTCGGTTATTGTTGGGGTTGAGGCAACTAGATATGTCTGATTACAGCAAATGTGTTATTGTCAATTTGTAGGTGAAAGATTTTATCCTCAATAGATGTAGGTTAACATTACACCTGGAGGCAAATGCCTCAAGAAGGAAGGATATTCCTTTTAGTTGTGTGAAAAAATATTAAACAAAGTATATTATCATAAGTTTTCTTTTACAGAAAAGATGTATACTACTCCCACGAGGAAAGAACGACTATCTTTGATTATATCGTCAAAACGAAGAGGTTCGGAGAGGTTAAAGGCACAGTGTTTGGCAGGATATGGCCGAGGCCCAGGTAATACTACACCTCTTACTGCAGTACCTGTTCCTGTTATTGCACATGAACCATCATGTTTATTAATACTCAACTTGTTTTATGCATGCATACATACAGCCTCCCCCCCCCCCCCCCTAAAAAACCCCTGGCCCCCCATGTCCTTATTTACCATATATACCTGTGTGTAGTTCAAGTTTTTAAGACCAAATTATTTGGCAAAAAATTAGGGGTCGACCTCTAAACGGCTAATAGTTTCGTTAGGTTGAAAAATATTTACCAGGAACTACCAGTAAACAATGGAAACGACGCACCACCGGCTGTGAGTGTCGGTACAGCTGCCAGGGCAGATCTCTTGCATCATAATAGCAAGCCCAAAGTAACCAAATGCATGGTATGGTATACACAGGACGATGTAAAACAAAGTATTCATTTTTTATAGTTTATTTATAGATACTGTTGTAGTGGACTTCTCCCCTACAAGCTGCCACGCACCACCTGTTACCGCCTTCCCTAGCAACCAAGCGTATCCGCATTCCATTGCCCGCCGTATCCTAGCAACGGAACTAGTCACCGGCTACTTCTCGGGTTTTTCCACCATGACTCATAGCCGCTGCTGGGTGTATATAAGCTCTGTCTCTCCATTGAGATGCATTCTGACCAATCTTCTTGAACAAGCAACATCTCCTCCAGCAAGCTCCACACTGTTAACATTTCATTCAACCAGGAGGCCAGCAACAGGCAACATCTTCTCTAACGGAGCTCCTGCACACATACCTCCTTCGACAAGCTACTCACCGCACGTCTCTACCAAGCAGCCCCTCACCACACAGCACCTCCAGCACCAGACTGTCTATCATATCACTTATATATTATACAAGAAAACCACATTAGAGTTTCCTTCCATCCTGAGTGCTAGACAACTTTAATATCTCGATACCCCTACAATGGTGACTCCCGGAGATAAGCACTCACACAGGATGGAGGACGGACGGATCTCTCTGCCGATTTTCAACCACAACGTCGAGGACTGGCTTGACCATGTGGAAGCAGCCCTCGCCGGCTCACGAGCGACCGACGAACAAAAGTATTGCGCCCTGCTTTGTGCCTTACCCACGGAAGTGGCCACGCGGGTCTCACAAACCATTTCCAACCCTCCAGATCACAACAAATTCGCTACCCTGCGGGCTGCCTTGAAGACGTGTTATCAACAGACCAGCCCCAATCTCCTGCAAGATCTATCCTCTACCTCCCTCGGGAACTCAACCCCGGGACGTCTCTGGGAGGAGATGTGTCGGCTGAACTCCCGTCACACAGACAGACTCCCCGACTCTATCCTGCGACAGCTTCACGCACAAAAGCTACCCACAGAAGTACGCAACATCCTGTCCGCAGTAGATTACTCTACGACACCGGAACTATATGCAACCGCGGCAGATAGAATTTTTAACGAATGCGCTGCTGCACCCCTTGCCGCCACGGTCACACCAGTACCTACCATCGAACTTGTAAGCCGGGTCAACACCCCTCAGCCGAGCAATTCCTCACAAGACATCAAGGACCTGTTGCAAATTTTGAACCGCAGGATGGACACTGTTGAGCAGTTCTGCTCCTCCATACCCGCTGCTGCGCCGGTTCCTGACTCACACACTACGCCCTACAAGTTCCGACACACAGCAGCCAACCCCCAGCACAACAAATTTACCCTCTGCTGGTATCACCAGACTTTCGGCCGCTATGCTCGAAACTGTGAGCCCTATTGCACCTATTCGGGAAACGGCAACACCGGAGGCTGGTAGACGCCTCAGCCTCCGTCCCTCCAGGCGTCTCATTACTGCGCGTCACCGACCGCACCTCCGGCAAGAAGTTTCTCATCGACACCGGTTCATCGGTCAGCCTCATCCCTCCCTCACTACGAGACAAGTCAAAGCAACCCTCGTATGACCTGTTCGCTGCCAACGGTACCTCCATCGCCTCCTACGGCGTACGCACCCTCGCCTTAGACCTCGGTCTGCCCAAGACTCTGCGTTGGTTATTCGTGATAGCAGACGTGTCTCAACCCATCCTTGGTTTCGACTTCCTCACCTTCCACAAGCTCGGCGTCAAACCAAGTCATCTATGCCTCATTCATGAGCCTACAGCACGCAAGATCCAGGGTTCTCGTGCCAGACACACGGACGCTATCACCTGTCTTGCGCCTTCCAACGAGTTCTCCTCCCTGCTCGACGAATTCAAGGAGCTTTTCTCACCCCGAGTCTCCCTACCCCCACCACCTACGTCGGGAATTTTCCACCACATCGAAACCAAAGGACCACCAGTCTTTTCACGCCCTCGCCGCCTGCGCCCTGAGCTCCTGTACACGGCCAAAGCAGAATTCAACAAACTACTGCAAGACGGCATCATTCGCCCTTCAAGGAGTCCCTGGGCATCGCCTCTTCACATGGTTCCTAAGCAAACACCCGGCGAGTGGAGGGTGTGTGGCGACTACAGAGCCCTGAATCTCGTCACCAAACCTGACAGGTACCCTATTCCGCATGTCCAGGACTTTCACCACAAACTTCATGGCAAGACTATCTTCTCGAAGATCGACTTGGAGCGTGCCTTCCACCAGATCCCAGTAGCACCGGCAGATACCCAGAAGACAGCCATCACCACTCCGTTCGGACTCTTCGAGTACACTTTCATGAGTTTTGGCTTACGCAATGCAGCACAGACTTTCCAGAGGTTCATGGACCATATGCTTCGCGACCTCGATTTTGTCACCGTCTACATTGACGACATCCTCGTCGCATCTTCGACGCCTGCCGAGCACCACCACCACCTACAACTCCTTCTCCAACGCCTGCAGAACAACAACATGAAAGTTCATCCTGCTAAGTGCGTCTTTGGAACCTCGGCCATCGATTTCCTCGGTCACAGAGTCTCGCCCAGTGGCATACAACCCCTACCACAGAAGATAACCGCGATTAGGGAGTTCCCCAAACCTGAAACGGCGAAGAAACTCCGGGAGTTCCTGGGTTTAGTCAACTACTACCACCGCTTCATTGACAAAGCTGCCACCGTCCTAGCCCCCCTACACGACCTTCTCAAGGGACGCCCAAAGACGTCTCACAAGTCTCTCATGTGGACTCAAGAGGCTACTACGGCATTCACCACTATCAAACAGCACATCACACGCCTCACCCTCCTGGCCCACCCCGCACCTAACGCCCGGACCACTCTCACAACAGACGCTTCTTCTACTGCAGTGGGCGCCGTCTTACAGCAGGAGATCAACGGAACTTTCATGCCCGTTGCTTTCTTCTCACAACGGCTTCAACCACCACACCTCAAGTACAGCGCTTTTGATCGAGAACTCCTGGCCATATACTTGGCTGTCAGACATTTCCAACACTTCCTCGAGGCCCGTCAGTTCACCATCTTCACTGATCACAAGCCCCTCGTCCACGCTTTCGCTTCAGCTTCCCAGTCACATACACCTCGTGTCCTGCGCCACTTGGCTTACATCTCGGAGTTCTCCAGCGACGTCCAACACATTAAAGGCAGCCACAACGAGATCGCCGACGCCCTCTCTCGTTGTATATCCACCATTCTTCCCTCATCTCCACCCATTGATTATGGGCAGCTAGCCGCGGCTCAAGAGAAAGACGAAGACCTGGCAGCTTACAAGACATCCCCCTCAGGCCTCATACTCCAAGAACTCCCTGTTCCTGGCACAAAGATAAAATTGTGGTGCGACGTATCCTGTGGACAGCCTAGACCGTTCGTGCCTCACGTCCACCGCCGCGCTGTTTTCGACCGCATCCATGGTCTCAGCCACCCGGGTGTGCGGGCCTCCCAGCGCCTCCTCACGCAACGTGTCGTCTGGCCCGGCATCAAGTCTGATACTAAGAAATGGGCTGCCCAGTGCCTAGCCTGCCAGTCCTCCAAAATACATCGTCACATACGGGCCCCCTTACAAGCCTTTCCTATTCCCAAAGGACGTTTTCAAGTAGTACACCTCGACATCGTGGGACCTCTTCCATCATCCTACGGTAGCACCTACATCTTCACCTGCATCGACCGTTTCACCAGGTGGACAGAAGCAATTCCCATGCCCAACGCTACAGCAGAGACTACTGTCCGCGCCTTCATGTCCGGTTGGGTTTCCCGTTTTGGCCCCCCCGCTACCGTAATCACTGACCGAGGAGTACAGTTTGAGTCACAACTCTGGCAGCACCTCCTACAGTTCCTCGGCACGTCTAGACAACGCACTACAGCATACCACCCTCAAGCCAACGGCATGGTAGAACGTTTTCACCGGCAGCTAAAGGACGCACTCAAGGCACAGCACGACCCTTACAGCTGGACTGATGCGCTTCCCTTAGTGCTCCTCGGCATCCGTGCGTCACACAAGGAGGATATGGACTGTAGCCCAGCAGATCTGACACTAGGCGAGCCCCTTCGGCTACCCGGGGATTTCTCACTCCCTCCTGATCCCAATCAAGCCACTCCAGCCGTTCGTCACGACTTACTCCAAAAGCTACGACAAGCAGTTTCTGCATTCAGAGCTACTGCTCCACGCCAGCCTACTCGGCGCCCTGAACACATCCCTCCTGCACTACTCACAGCCGAGTATGTTTTCGTCAGGCATGATGCTCACCGCAACCCATTACAACGCCCCTACGATGGACCCTTCCAGGTGGTTACCCGTTCTGCAAAGTTCCTGACAATTATCCGGAATGGCAGACATGACACCGTCAGCATAGACAGAGTCAAACCGGCCGCCTTACCCGTCGGGCCCCCAGCCCAGCAGCACCATCAACAAACTACGCCTGCACCAGTCCACCCGCAGTTACCACCGGCAGCAACACCACGCCCACGACATTTCTGGGCACCCTCTTTTCACCCTCATGTACAACCTGCTCCTGTCATAGAACCTGAACCTGTAGTAAGCCTCCCTCCTATCATAGAACCTGCTCCTGTCATAGACCCTCCTCCTGTCTTAGAACCTGAACCTGCTCCTGCCATGGACCCTCCTCCTGACGCAGCCCCTGCAGCAGCAGGAGCACAACAACCATTGCTTGTACAACCTCCTCTAATCCCAAACCCTCTTTCTCCTCCTAATTCTCCCACAGGTTTTGTGTCACTGGACGGAGTTGTTACACGTAGCGGTCGAGTCGTACATACACCTGCCCGGTATGTGTTATGTGTGGGACACAACCCGGACAACATCCAGCCTCCCGCCGCGCCGGGAGGGGAGGGGGAGTATTGTAGTGGACTTCTCCCCTACAAGCTGCCACGCACCACCTGTTACCGCCTTCCCTAGCAACCAAGCGTATCCGCATTCCATTGCCCGCCGTATCCTAGCAACGGAACTAGTCACCGGCTACTTCTCGGGTTTTTCCACCATGACTCATAGCCGCTGCTGGGTGTATATAAGCTCTGTCTCTCCATTGAGATGCATTCTGACCAATCTTCTTGAACAAGCAACATCTCCTCCAGCAAGCTCCACACTGTTAACATTTCATTCAACCAGGAGGCCAGCAACAGGCAACATCTTCTCTAACGGAGCTCCTGCACACATACCTCCTTCGACAAGCTACTCACCGCACGTCTCTACCAAGCAGCCCCTCACCACACAGCACCTCCAGCACCAGACTGTCTATCATATCACTTATATATTATACAAGAAAACCACATTAGAGTTTCCTTCCATCCTGAGTGCTAGACAACTTTAATATCTCGATACCCCTACACTGTACATAAATTTTTGTTCATTACATTTGAAACATCAATCTTTGTTAATTAAATTTGAAACAAAAGAAAACTACGATACCATATTCTCATTAAAATATTACATCACAAGTATATTTTACCTTAACTGTGACTGAATGAATATATTCTCAGAAATAAATATGAAAATGTAATATTTTGGCTGAAATGACGTACATATTACAGTGGAAAGTGGGATAAAATCATGACGAAAACAATGACTTTCGCTTTCTTTCGTTGTTCGAAAGATTTTACCGTAATCGCATTTCGAATGGTTTTGAGTTAAAAAACTGTTGTACCGTACCGTATTACAATAATATTCTATCCTATCATTAGCCTCATAATCCCACAACTGAAAACCATTCGAAAAGTGATTACGGTAACGTCTTTTGAACGAAAGAAAGCGAAAGTCATTGTTTTCGTCACAGTTTTATCCCACTTTCCACTGTAATATGTACGTCATTTCAGCAAAAATATTACATTTCCGTATTCTCGGAAATAAATAGTAGTTTTGTTGAAACGTAATGTACGGTATTTAATATTAAAATGCAAAAAGAGCTATAAAATCAATTAATACTGTACATCCGTAATGTACTGGCTGGCATCCCCACTCGTCCCTGCTGCCGCCAGTCACCGCACCTCCCCGCTCTATGCCTCCGCCTCCTCCACGTCGTCACTACTGTTGTATTACAATAATATTCTATCCTAATTCACTTGAATAAGTACTACGATACCATATTTCTGAATATTTTCATTAAAATCCATCAAAATCTATTTCATTGTCATCGTCTTAAGCACCAAAGAGCTCCTCCCAGTCTTCTCCTTGAACAGGGCTAGAGGGTACGTGTTTTTCGAATCGTTTTCAATTAAAAATTTTTACATCACATGTATATTTTACCTAAACTGCTCCTGCATGAATTTATTCTCAGAAATAAATAGTAGTTTTGCTGAAACGTGTTGTATTTCAATGTAAAATAGGATAAAATACATGACGAAAACAAAAGACTTTACCTAACCTTCCGATGTTCAAGAAATGTTACTCATTTTTTAATAGTTTTCAGTTAAAATACTGTTATATTACAATGATATTCTATTCATACTGTGCTTGATATACTACATTCACGGGAATGTAATATTTTTGCTGAAATAACGTATGTATTACAGTGGAAAGTGGGATAAAATCGTGACGAAAACAATGACTTTCGCTTTCTTTCGTTCAAAAGATGTTACCGTAATGTAAATGTAAATGGATCAAAATAACTGAAGAAATTTATGTAAATCTACCCAAAAATGCAGTTGAAAAACTTTTTATAAAATGTACTACAGTATTGTACACTAATGTACTACATTTTTTATATCTTGAGCAAAATATATGACGCTTATATTCAAATTAATCTCTGTCTTGCAAGGATTTCAGCAATGCAAATTATATTACAGTAAAAGTCCAAAAATCCGGATGCCAGAAATCCGGACCACCCGAGAATCCTGACTTTTCGAAAACTGATTTTTTTTTTTTTTTTTTTTTTTAGCAGGCTTTTGTGTGTATGTGCGCATGCGTGAGCGCCACAGCTGCACAGCGACAACAATCGACCACGTGGTCGCCACTTTAAAACGAGCAATCAAACTGTGACAACATACCCTTTATAGGTCGACCCTGATTTTTTGATCGAGAAATCGTTAATTTATGATATTCCTCATTTATAGTTTGACCCACGTTTTTGAAGATAATGGAACAACAAAACCTTCAGTAAAAAGGCTCTGCATCCTATAAACTGAGGCTCGCCGTGCCTGAAACACGAGTGCCGAAGGCAAATTGTTTACCATTTATTATTACTACACTTTACACTGAAACGCGGGTAGTTTCAACAAAAATATTGTATATTTCCATTCAAATATTTATTCAAGTCAATTAGGAGGGAATATTATTGTAATACAATAGTTTTTTAACTAAACCATTCGAAAAGCGATTTTGGTAACATCTTTTGAAGGAAAGAAAGCGAAAGTCGTTGTTTTCGTAACGATTTTATCCCACTTTCCACTGTAATATGTACGTAATTTTAGCAAAAATATTACATTTCGTGAATGTATTATATCAAGCACAGTATGAATAGAATATCATTGTAATATAACAGAATTTCATCCGAAAACTATTAAAAAAACGAGTAACATCTTAAGAACATTGGAAGCTTAGGAAAAGTCTTTTGTTTTCGTCATGTATTTTTATCCTAATTTACATTGAAATACATCACGTTTCAGCAAAACTATTTATTTCCAAGAATATATTCATTCGGGCGCAGTTTAAGTAAAATATACGTGTGATGTAATAGTTTTTTAACTGAAAACGATTCGAAAAACACGTACCCTCTAGCCCCGTTCAAGGAGAGGACTGGGAGAAGCTGTTTGGTGCTGCAGACGATGACAAGGAAAATGATTTTGATGGATGTTAATGAAAATATTCAGAAATATGGTATCGTAGTATTTATTCAAGTCAATTAGGATAGAATATTATTGTAATACAACAGTTTTTTAACTGAAAACCATTCGAAAAGCGATTACGGTAACATCTTTTGAACGAAAGAAAGATAAAGTCATTGTTTTCGTCACGATTTTATCCAACTTTCCACTGTGATACGTACGCCATTTCAGCAAAAATATTACATTTCCGTGAATGCATTATATCAAGCACAGTATGAATAGAATACCGGTGTAACATAACATTATTTTGAGTCTTACTCTTTCCATTTACAGAGTACTGTACAAGCCCATGATAATGGCTCCTATAGGTGATAAACTTCGTTGTGTGAAGAGAAAGAATAACTCGTTGAAATTGAGTTACAAACTTGAAATAATTAAGAAACTAGAATGTGGTGTGAGCAATACTGTTCTAATGGAAACATACGACATTGGAAAATCTACATTTTATGATATAAAAAAGGCAAAGAATTAAATTCTAGAATTCACAGCTTTTTCATTAAAACTGCTCGTTTTGATAAATGAAGCATGCTATATTTGCTAGTGAATAAACTATCAAAATGTACCTGTTCATCTCTTCTTTACTCCTCCTTAAATTTGAATTTTAAAAGTACTGCCTGAGAATCCGGAAAATCCGAAAATCCGGACCAACCCAAGCCCCAAGCAGTCCGGATTTTTGGACTTCTACTGTATCCTAACTTTAGTCTGAGATATTATATAAAATAAACATAAAGAAATCACCAATCTTTTGTCTGGGTACACAAGGAGGGTGGGAAGAGGGGGCGGGAGGTGAGGTGACAGAATGTCTGGCGTTTGTTTGTTTATTTATTTGAGATAAGATTTGACAGTTGGCGCTGAAGGTTTATTTATCATTACTTAAGAGTGACTAAGTTCTTCTCATAATTTGCCACCCAAATGACCTGGGTGAATATAACTTACATTGGAGGGATTCTTGTGAGATAGTAATTTATTTGAATACCTGTATAAACAAGCTATATTTGCAATAGACATAACAATTTTAGTACAGTAATCATTTAGTACATGTACAATACAGGTTTGCACTTAGGTCCATTGTTACTGTGCAATATTGACTAAATTCACTAGATAACATACGCCTGGCCGCACAATCTATAAGAATACTTGATGCATACGTGACTGTGCCCGCTCTAGGGACATTTAGGTTCGCTAGGTCCCATTATTTGAATGTTTTTTTTTTTTTTTTTTTTTTTTTCAATTTAAATTTGAATTGTTTATTCCTTGATAGAAGAAGCGGGATCCTAGTGCTTTCATTTGGTGCAATGTCACAAGTATATACAGTACAGTACAGTCATCCCTTGGTTATCACGCCTAATTGGGACCCCGCCGATAACGAAAGTACAGAACCTATGGGATTTATTCTAATTGGTTCCAGGCACCCAAGACCCAACCAAGTTTCCCATTTTACGCCATTTATACCCACTAAATATATATATAATGTTTTGGTAAATATAAACACACATAGGCATGGCTAGGTTTATTACAAAGTGATGAAAAGGGTACGCTTAATACTGTAGTCCACAAAACATGTAGCTATGCTTTTTTTATTTGGTCCCCCATCATACGAGTCCGTTTTCTCTCGCATCAGGACGCCTGAGTCCTCCGTTTTCTCTCTTAATCTTAGAGTGCACCAGAAACTTCACTATACTCAGTAAAGCCACAGAATTTGAAATTGCAACCCCAATTGCAACTGGGGTTGCAATTGTTGAGGCAACTAGATATGTCTGATTACAGCAAATGTATTACTGTCAATTTGTAGGTGAAAGATTTTATCCTCAATAGATGTAGGTTAACATTACACCTGCAGGCAAATGTTTAAAAAAACGCCTAATCAAGAAAGCATATTCCTTTAACACATAATATCTGACCAGGGGGTCGTAGAGTTGTGGTCCAGCAGGCGTCACGGATTTTTTTTTGGGTGGGGG
>CAUDMG010001593.1:0-14264 GCA_958450375.1 Homarus gammarus | reverse complement strand
TAGGGTGTGTCAATTTTGTCAACATGTTAAAAATCAAATTTGGTAGTCAAAATATTGTGCCTCTTTATGTCTAAACTTGAGATTAGCAAACAAAAATGAATTGAAATAACCCTCACCTACATCAATTACACCTTAAAGTTTCAAATATCAGTATTTCAACAAATTAATGAGACTTGATTAGAATTATTCACTTGATATTAACTAATCTCATGTAAGCATATGGATTATGGAGTATTTTATGGTTCTATAGCTTGTGTACAATATGCATGTCAGAACATGAACATGAACAGGCTCTCCGTGTGGGACAGTTTAATTCTTGTTTTGACTTGTACTAAGCGTGAGGATAAGGCGCCCGGCTCACTCTCCTTCTAGATATCATAGACGGTGGTTTGCTCTCATTGCACTTGCACCTACTCTACCAGACGAATTCTACATTTTAATTATTGTAAGTAGGGCATATTGATTGTCGCAGTTACTTATATCATTGTATAAAACATTATGTTCTAAGAAATTATTATGTTATTTCTGTTACAGCATTTTTGATAAACAAATTGATATTTTTTGAAACAACAATTGAATTATGAAACATTGAAATATTTTTCTATTTGTCAGATAGTGTGAAGATGTCAAAATTGAAGACAAGAAGTCAGTTGTCAACCCACTTGAGCCTGCTAGTTGGTAAAGGGAAGGAGCTTCCTGTATCAGAACTTCCAACAGTGAGAGACATGCTAAGATTAGGGTTACTCCTTCGAGGAAAAAATGCAAAGGACAGAAGGAACTATACAGATGAAGAACTCATAAATGACATGATAGTCCCTCTTCTGCATCAATGGACAAAAGCTAATGCACTATTCAAACCACCTGTGATTAATCAGTGTCGAACTATTGAGCTAAAACTAACGAAATTATGGCACAAAGCAGTTGAAACATCACTTGGTAAAGGAAACTTGGCCAGGAAAAATGAATTTCTGCACACACTTGATACTCTGTTTGACATTTTGACCTGCAAGTGCTCCATACAATTATGTTCTCAATCCAACTGTTCTCACTCAGGTAAGAGAGAAAATAATTCCCACATTGATTGTGGTTGTCCTCGTGAAAAGAAGATCCCTGTTTTAGAGCTTGAATTTATAAAGGCACAGAGGACAAAGGCAGAAGGCCAAGGAAGTATGCAAATGGGTTCAATAGATTATTCAGAAACAAAGAAGCAGATTGCTAATGCCAAGAAGAGAGAACAAATCCGAGAGAGGGAACAAAAGAAGAAAATGAAGAGTGAAGAAGCCATCCAAAGAGAGGAAGAGCTGTGTCAAGATGTTTATCACTTCTTTGATAGTTCTTCTGATGAACAGGAAGCAACATCAGATGATAGTTCCAAAGAGCCATCTGAACCTTTACCAAAGAAAATGAAATACAACACAAGAAATATTTCAAACATTGCTTTAGCTAGTATTCGCCACCATGCTGGACTTCGTGAGGCTGCAGAAATTGCAACTGCCGCTTGGATAGATGCAGGCCTCATCAGCCGAGAGGATGTATCTTTGGTGATAGATCATAATAAAATTAGAAGAGCACAAGAAAAAATAATGAAGGAAATATCTGATCAGCATGAAAAAGATTTAAGCGAGGGAGGGCTCTCCTGTCTTTTGTTTGATGGAAGAATAGATGACACAAAAGTTTTGCTAGAAGTAGAGGGAGTGAACAGAAAGTTTCCAGGTCTCATCAAAGAAGAACACTACTCTGTCTGTTCTGAGCCTGGTGGTCGGTTTTTGTTTCACTTTGCTCCCGAAACTGAAGTAGAAGGGAAGAAACATGCAGAGGTCATTGCTGATCATATTTTATGTTGGGTTCAGGAGAGAGGACTTGGCAGTTCACTGCAGGCTGTTGGTGGAGATTCAACTGCAGTGAACACCGGATGGCAGGGGGGTGTAATGACGCATTTAGAGAAAAAACTAGGAAGAAGACTTGTTTGGATTGTATGTGATTTACATACAGGCGAGCTACCTCTCCGTCATCTCATCCAGGAACTTGATGGTCCTACAAAGAGCAACAACAAGTGGTCAGGTCCCCTTGGCATCATGCTGGATGAGGCAACACAACTAGAAATAAATACAACCTTTCCAAAGGTCGAAGTTGGCCCTCCCCTTCCGGCGTTGTCTGAAGGAGTCATCAAAGATCTCAGCACAGATCAATCCTATGCTTATCGTATTGCCCAAGCAATAAGATCAGGAGAAGTGCCTCAGTCATTGGCTCTCTTGGAGATTGGACCTGTCAGTCACAGCCGTTGGTTAACTACAGCTCTTCGTTTCTGCAGGATTTGGATTTCCAAACACGAATTGAAGGACAAAGTGCTGAAGAATTTGAGGTTAATTGTTGAATTTATTATTGGAGTTTATCTTCCCCAGTGGTTTAGTATGAAACTTAATCCTATGTGGGTGGATGGGCCCAATCACCTTTTGTTTCAATTGCAGCTAGTAAGAACACAGAGGAAGGTAGTGAGGGACATCGTGTTACCTGTGGCAAGAAGGTCCGCTTGGTAAGCTCGATCAGAAGCAGTTTTGCAAGCAATGCTTTGCAGTCAATGTACCAATCTCCGAACCGAGGCTGTAGAAGTCATTCTAAAGATTAGAGGAACGCTAATAGATGACGACCAGTTGGGAGACTGTTCGTTTCATTCAAGAAAAGTTCCCCCAATAAACGTCAATGCCACCAAATTGTCAGAATTGGTTGACTTGAGTTTGGAAGTCTTAGAGCCACCATTGACAACAAGTCTAACTAGCCAAGAATTGAGAAACCTTAAAGAGACTCCAATGCAGGTGCCGAAGTGGCCTTCCCACACTCAAAGTGTGGAGAGATGTGTGAAAATGGTCACAGAAGCAGCGGGCCATGTTTACAGCCAGGAGAGGCGAGAAGGTTACATCAAAGCACAAATAGCAAGCAGACTACTGATGACAAGAAACCAAAGCAAAGAGAGTATGAAGGCATTGGTTACTTTCAAATAGACTACGGATAATAAAATATAATAATTTGAAACTTGAAACAGTAACATGTGTGCAAACGCTGGTTATGTTATAAATTCACAAATATGTACATTTAAAAATCCATTTGATGTAGGTAGGACTTATTATAAAAAAAAATTTATGCCAGAATATTGTTTTGCATGCTTAAAGACTACAATAAATTGCTACCAAATTACTCGATTTTCAATTTAGCCAGTTCACCCCTTAAATTGACACACCCTACTGTACATCTCTACCACACCCTGTACAATTCACAAAAGGCTAAAATGTGTCTATTGATTGTAAAAGTTAAGGTTGTAGATGAAATTATACATATATTGACATAAAAGTGACTATAATATTGTGTAGTTTCAGTATCCTCAATTTTTTTCTTCATAACTACATAAAGGTTTAATTATATACCTGTAGGCTTCCGTGTTGACATTGGAACCTAGCATCGTATTATTTTGTTTACATTTGTACCTTGTATCTAGGTTATCACTGGCCCATATTAGTGTTGGCTCTGGTACCTAAGCTCACTGTTGCTATCCCATGACTCTGCAATGGTTCGACAGTCAATATTTTGGTGTATTTTACTTGATTGTGACATCTTGAAATGATATCTTAAAAAAATAAAAATTGGTGTGCACTTATTATAAAATGTTGCATAATGGTTGCAAGTTATATACCTCAAAGGAATTATTTTTGCTCCTTATATATTACCACATCAATAATATATTAGTATACCTTCTCAAAAATTATATATGCATCACAAACTGACTTATAGCATTACAGATCTAGTCAAATTAGATAATACCAGACCTATACTAAGCGACGGTGAAGGGGGAAGACAACAAACACCTGAGTAAGAATCAACACAAGGTGAGGCTGACAGGAACGTTGACGTGTCACTTGTATTTTAATGTCTTGGATGATCTTAACGCTGAACGGAGTGTAGTACCTGTAGAGGGATTTACCTGCGCTTGGACACAACACCTGAGGTAAGCACTGTTCTCAGGTATTGTGTTATGGACAGATGTAGAGGCCAAAAGTATGTCTCCCTATCATTGAAAAGAATATAAGAGCTTCAGGTTTTAGAATGAACTATTATGCCATTCCTGTATATGACACCAAGAGCTGTCATCATGTAGCCTGGAGGAGAAACACACAAAAGACCCACCGAGATATAGACAACAAGATACTGATCAGCTATACACAAGATACCACCACCATACATAGTTATATCTGGCCTCTGCATGACACAAGCCAGACGAACCATCAGGACTACACATGGAGGCTCAGATCATGCAGCTGTACATCACCAGTACATTTCTAGATGGATATTAATCTATCGAAATAAAACGTTCGTAGGACAAGTAACATGATTCCACTTCGCCTCCTAGGTATTGAACACCCTCACTCCTCAGCATAGCCCGTAACCTGACAGTGAGTATAGCTGATCAGTTAGTAAATCTGATAAATTAGTCCTTATTGCTGTGATAAAAAAAATCTCTTGGGCATATATCACCTTTCTAAGTCATTATCACAAGATTAAGAAGAGTTATAAGTGGAAATGTTGAAACGTTGTAGAGAAATTCCTCATTTTGTTGCAAGTAAATGTCAGGCGACGCCTCGACTTGTAGCAGATGATTTACAGCGATGCCTCAACTCTACCGACGGTGTTTGATATAATATTAAAAAAACTAAAGCCTTTTAAGTTACTAAAAACCATTTCACCGCAGCCAGAACCATCCAGTATTATCACACCTTAGTATATTTCCTCGACAAGGTCGATAACCATCTGCAAGTAAGATTATGTCTTTACTCTCGCGATAGATGGCATCAGTATATTCCAGCTGGTGTGTGAAGAGTCTGTGAGATATACAGGACCATCTATACCTCCTACAGGACACTTTCAGGTGCCCAAGAGACCGGGTCCTCCTCCTCCTCCTGTCAGTTATGTCAATTCAAATAACCAAACATGACATTAACCAACAATCTCTAGAAGACACAGAACCTTAACCATAATCTATCCCACTATGGCATTATCCCAAACCAAGACTACTACAATAGCTACACAGTAAACCAATCTTGGTTACACCTCGAATTATTCTCAATCACCTGAATATGAATTAAGAAACCAAACTCATATAAAAACACGGAAATATAAACAAAAATAATATAAATTTAGATTCCTACCAACACACTCTAATATCACTCACTCACTCACTCACTCACACTCAACACAAGAAAAGGTGAGTTTTCCTTCAATTTATGTAGTTTTTAATATAAATTTATGTCGCTTTATATGGAGTTTAATTTCGACTACATAAAATTCCTAACAAATAAATAAATAATTAAATAAACAAAAACTAGGGAGGTAACATTACCAACTAGCATCAATAATCTCACCTTAAGTAGTTGGTAAGCTAGTTAATGCAGTTCACATAAGACACTATTATTAACAAGGACTATTATTAACTAGGTACTCAGCCCATAATAATATTTAAGTGACTGAGGCATTGAGGTGACCTGAGGAAGCTGTTGGGCGTGATTGTAGTTACTATTCTGTGGACGTGGGCGTGATTTTTAATATACTGTGGCTGTGGGCGTGATTTTTAATATACTGTGGCTGTGGGCGTGATTTTTAATATACTGTGGCTGTGGGCGTGATTTTTAATATACTGTGGCTGTGGGCGTGATTTTAGTTATTATATTGTGGCTGTGGGCTTGACCTTAATTACATTGTGGCGGCGATCCTGATTTTAATTACCATAAGGTACCATTAATCCACCTACGATATAATCCCATTAAACCACCATCAATAACTCCTTCTAGCATTATCCAATCTAATTACCGTCTACAGTAAACAAAATAACAGCATAAATACAAATACAAAATACATAACACTACAGCCACAACAGGACTAAACCTTTTATGGGCGGCCTCTCTAAACTGCGCATTTCTGGTTACAGGAAGAGAGGGTTGGGAGGAGCAAGGAGGAGGGGGGGGGGAAGGAGAGGGTATGAAAGAAGGAAGGGGAGGGGGGTGGGGAGAGGGGTGGGTAAGGGAGAGGGTAGGAAAGAAGGAAGGGGAGAGGGGGGGAGAGGATGGGAGGGAAGGAAGGGGGTGTTTAAGGGTTAAGGAAAGTAGGTAATGAAGGAATCATGAGTCGATATGGATGTATGATCTGTCGTATAAAAATAAATTAAATAAACTAAATCAACTAAAAATCCTAAGCTGGCCACAACAAAAAGTACCCCATAAGCATTGTAGCTGTATGTAAGATAAAATAATAAAAAAAAAAACCCTCAATATTGGACACTAATTCAACCCCTTCCCTTTACTCCCCCAACACCACCCCCATCTCCTCCCCCCTCCCTTCAACCCCCTTCAATTCTCCTTCCTCCTCCGTTCTCATGGTATTGACTATCGAGCGCACCTCCGGACGAATGCCGCGCAGGTCCAGAATATTTTTTTTTCCTCTGCACTCTCCATAACGCAATACAGAGATGTGTGTGTGTGTGTAAGTAATAACCAGGTGTAGTACTGTGATATCTAATGAATAAATAGAGTTTAGTGTTGTTGTTGTGTTGAGAAAGTTTGTTGATAATTTTATTTTTGTTTTAATCTCTCTCTCTCTCTCTCTCTCTCTCTCTCTCTCTCTCTCTCTCTCTCTCTCTCTCTCTCTCTTCATTCATCATATTTTCCTTCTCCTGTCCACACTTTCTCTTATCTTTTTTCCTAGTTATTCTACACCCAAGATTATCACTCATTTACTTCACATGTTTCTTTCCTTATTATCAGTAAAAAAAAATCATAAACGACAAAAAAACAAAACAAACATAGTAAGCATTAAAGACTCAATTTTATTCTCTTGATAAAAAATAACATTGTCAGTTAGTGTCATAAAACCATTGGCAAGACTTTCAAAGGGAATTTTATTGGTGTGTTTACGAGCAAGTAATTGACACACACTCAAAACACGCACGTACATAAACATACACACATAAAAACATACATAAAACATTTAAAGCACAAATGAAAACATACACGCAGATACACACACACACACACACACACACACACCTATAAATCATCTTAGTATGTGTACACTCGGGGCAGGGCAGGTACAGCAAGGTGAGGAGGAGGAGGAGGAGGAGGCAGGTGTCCACCGACCAGGTATGCCGATAGTCTGGTGATAATGTGGGTAAAACTGGTGTGTGTGTGTGTGTGTGTGTGTGTGTGTGTGTTCGTTCTCATGTTTAATTCTTGTAAGGTATGTGTCACCTAACCGGCCATTTTGTTTACATTTTTCGGTCGCTCTAAAATACCATTAAAACAATATTGAGTATAAACGTTTGGCTCAACTGATGATCTCAAACATGTCCCAACTTTTTTTTGCCTCAACTCCACATTCTGTAACTCATTTAGGTAGATGTCCCTCACTACACATACACTGGACTATGTGTAATGTTGCTGCTAATGTGTTATCAAGATGTTGCACATTATATGTTCATGTGTGGTCATTATTATATCAAACGGAGGAATTTTAAAGAGCTATTACACCACCTGTATCATTAGTTGTCGCCAGGTGAAGGAATGTTTAGGTAGATTATATTTTATTTACTGTAATTAAAGTTTCAATACCTAAGACGTTCCACTATAAGAGTCCTTCAACCTCAGGTAAGGTCTTAAGACTTTCTACTCTAGGTCTTACACCCTGGAGTAGCTGTATCGTCCACATAGGTAATTACTCCACAAGGAACTACAAGTTACACCTTGATGTAATACTTCATTTACTGCCAAACTTTATAGGGAAATATTTTTTCACAAAGAATTTCAAGTTACAATTTCACATAATAAGTCACATTACAAACTTTCCTTCGGCTTACAGTTAAACTTTGCAATGTCAAGATATTTTTTTCACTGCAGAGGAAAGTATCCGTCATCATCACCACACACAAAGACAAAACTCCTGTATCCAGATTCTCAAAAGTTTATAAATTAAATTCTTCCCTAAAATTAAACAGACAATACATCTATTTATCATAGAGTATGTGAACAATATCGACGCCATATTGGTTACCATCTTTGAGTCATATAATTAGTTAGCTTCATAGTGTTAATTATTTAGTTAAATAGGAAAAATAATCTACTAGCGTGTGTTGTGACCAAAATAAATCAACATTGTATTTACTTTCTCCTCCAGGGGGCACTAAGTCTAGAGAAATGACACAATTGACATCTACATAAAGTGACTGACCAAGGGTAGATATTGGCTACCTTTTGTGTTACTTTGAGGTCGTAAGAACACACACAGCTGCTCTTAAGGATGTTTACCACAATACACCTCAACCAGTTTCTCATTCACTAAGGTCAAACAATAAATCTGGTTCATGCTAGGTTCTGAATAATAAGTTCTATATACAGGAGAGAACACAAACACCTGTATAGTTTTGTAGGTTCGGTTTACTGGATAAGAGTATGTACACAGAGGGAAGCAGTACTCTCCCTTGGCTAGGCTCCTTGTCAACTGCTATAGACGACGTATGGCAAGTGATACATTAGCAGCTTCCATACGTCGCCAGGCACATTAATTAAGCGTGTGGGATATGGTAATAACATTGCCACACGCTGCTAGCTAGGCTGAATAAATAATACATAAATGGAGCACATACATAATATACATACATGATATATAATCCAGCATACATAACATACATACACCTCCCTCCCCCCTATACGCTCATAGCAAAGTCTTGAGCGGACCTTTTCTTTTGGATCCGTTCTAAGCGTCGAGGGACTTCATCACTGGGAAGGGTATGGGACTCAACACTGGTGGCGGGGCCAGCAGACGGCATTGTTACGGGTCGGAGAAAACGGCGGTTCCTCCACCACACACGACCACTGGGTAACCGCACCTGGTAGTCCCGTGACCTGCCGAGACCCATGACTACGCCTACTTTGTCCCAACGTAGGGAGGTCGGGTCCTGAACACGGACTTGGGTGCCGACACTCAACCTGGGGAGAGAACGGGCGTGGTCATTGTAGCGGGCGACGACGTCCTGAACACGTTCGGCGGCTCGGCGATCACAATCCTCTGTCTTGGCCTGCCACTCCTTGGAGAAGGATTGAGGGTGAGCAGGGACACAAGAACGAAGGGGGCGTCCATACAAGACCTGGGCAGGGGAGCGTCCGGTGTAGTTAGGTGTGTTGCGGAGTTCAAGAAGACCCCTGTCGAAGGCCTCGCAGTCAATGTTCCCAGAAGGGGCCACCTTAAGGATGAGGTGCTTCAGGGATTTGACAGCAGCCTCAGCGTGGCCGTTGGACTGCGGGTAATGGGGCGATGACAACACATGCCGGACTCCCCATCGGTCAAGGAACACAGCAAAGTCCCGGCTTGTGAACTGAGGCCCTCCGTCGGTTCGCAGGCGTGCAGGAACGCCCACGTCACGGAAGTAGTGGCGGAACTTGCTGATGGTGGCGGCAGACGTCGTGTCATTACCGCACTTGATGACAACCGGCCAACCAGAGAGACGGTCGACGATAACGAGGAAGGACTTTCCTGACACACAGAAAAAGTCGGCCGACACAGACTCAAAGGGGCGGGTGGGGTTGTCGTCACTCATGAAGGGTTCCTGCTGCTGGCTGGGTTGTAATACTTGGCAGGGCTCACACGCACGGACAACATTGGAGATGTCGGAGTTGATGCCGGGCCAGAACACAGTCTGTCGTGCACGTCGTTTGGTGGCCTCAGCTCCACGGTGACTGTCGTGAAGGCGGGCCAAGGCGTGGGGACGTGATGCAGCAGGGACAACTACACGTGCTCCGTACAGAACAAGGTCTCCGTCGCAGTAGAGTTCATCACGGAGTTTCCAATACGGGAACAGGGTGTTGTGAAGATCGTAGCGGTTGCTAGGAAATCCATTCCTCACGCACTCGACGAGTCGGACATAGGAAGGGTCATCTCGGGCCGCTGTTCGAAGGTCCTCCATTGCCTTGTCGTCATCTGGTGACAGGTCCGAACGAAGGGATTGGACGGCATGGAGAGTGACCACAGTCCTGACGGAAAGAGCGAGGTCGGCGTCGAGTACATGGTCTTCTGGAGTAGGGCGGCTGACAGGAGAGCGGGATAAGGCATCAGGGATGCAGAGCTCCTTACCAGCACGCCACACTGCAGTGAAGATGTACGCCGAGAGCTTCTCTTTCAGACGCTGGAGGCGAGGGTTCTCAACAGCGTCTAGCGTGTAGTGGTTGAGGATCGGGACAAGCGGGCGATGGTCGGTCACTAGGTGAAAGTATTGCAGGCCTATGAGGTAAAACCTGCACTTGGACATCGCCCAAACCACGGCCAACAGCTCTAACTCAATAGTGGCGTAGCGCGTCTCAGTGTCAGAGAGGAAACGCGAGCCACACTGGACGAGCCGGAACTGCCCTCCACCATGATCCTGCAGTAGGGCGTATCCCATGCCATACAAGCGTGAGGCGTCTGTCTGCAGAACTGTCGGCAAGGCTGGGTCAAACGTGGCGAGGACAGGTGGACGAGACAGGGCCTGTTTCACTTGCTGGAAGGCCTTGTCGTGGTCGGGGGTCCACAGGAATGTCCTCTTGGGGCTCATCAGGGGGCGAAGTGGTTGAGCAGCTGCGGAGATGTCCGACGAAAACTCTGCTAACTGGTTGACGAGACCGATGAAGGACCTCAAGTCGGTCAGGTTAGCAGGGGTGGGAAAATCCGTAATGGCGCGGACCTTTTCCGGGTCAGCTGCGATACCATTCCCTGAGAGGGTGTACCCACAAAAGTCAACTGAAGAGCTGGCCAGAACAAACTTGTCGGCATTTAGGGTAATGCCGTGCTTCCGGCACCTCTTGAGTACCTCGTAGATACGGCAGAGGTGATCCATATAATCCTCGTCGTACACGAGTATGTCGTCGACCACTTTCACGCAGTTTGCCAGACCTTGTAGAGCCATATCACCTCGAAGACAGAAAGCGTCTCCTGTAGCGGCGAATCCCATGGGGCCACGGCAATAACTGTAACGTCCATGCGGGGTGATGAACGTTGTGAGTGGTCAGTCTTCTTCGGCAAGCTCTATCTGCCAGTATCCACACAGGGCGTCCATCGTCGTGAAGAAGCGCGCCTTCGGGTTCACGTTGCGTATGGCTGCAAAGGGCGTGGGAGAAGGGTGCGCAGGACGAGACACCTGGTTGTTGAGCTTGGAAAGGTCAGTGGTGATCCGAACACCACCTTTAGGTTTTGCGACGACAACCATCGGGTGACACCATGGAGACGGGTCATCGCCGGTTGGTACTATACTTTCTTGGGCGACCATGGAGTCCAGCTCGTTTTTGACCGCCTCGCGGAAGGCCAGGGGAACCAGTCGAGGGGTGTAAATAGCGAATGGCTTCGCGTCGTCCCTCAGGTGGATCCTCATGGGGGGGCCTGCCATCTTCTTGAGAGGCTTGGATTCCAGAGCGGACTTGGTCACCAGAACGTCGCTGAATTCCTTCAGGAAGTACTTCCGAGCATCCGAAGGAGAGGTGTCACTGGCAAGAGGCAGGGGTAGGGCGGCAGCAGGGTCGTTGCTGCTCCCTTTTTGCACCCTGTTGGCGTGTTTTACCTCAAGAATAGGTTTGGGGAAGTCCTGGGAGATGATGGCCAACTCCTGACAATGTCTGTAGGACAGCAAAGGAGTCTGGACACCCTTATGCACATCAATCCAGGCTTGACACGACCTGTTGCCAAAGGTGACTTGTGCTTGGAGTGAACCCAGGGCCGGGGTCATCTGTGAACCATCTGCCATAAAGCGGAGATCCTTGGGGGGCGGTCCTAGATCACTTGGAGAGAGCCCCAAGCATTGCAAATGCTGGGGACCGATGACTGTAGCATCAGCGCCGGTGTCGGGCAACATCTGAAGACGGGACGACACACTGCGGTAGGTCACAATGACACTGATGTACTGGGGGACTTTGGTCCTGGGACGCTGGGGGGAGCACACATTCCTAATGTGGCTCGAGCGTTGTCAAGAGTCGTCGTACCTCTGATTGGAAGACTGTGGGCGGCCCTCTCTGGTGGAAGGGGGCTGAAGCTTCCGCCGACACGGTCCCTTGGGTATGTTGGAAGGGCAACACTTGTCATAGTGGCCCAGACGACCGCACACATTGCACTGGACGCGTTTGGCTGGGCACCGTACTGTGAGTGACCAGTGGCCCTTACGGTCACAACTGTTGCAGGTAGACTGAGCAGCTGGACACACCTGTGTTCCGTGCTGCTTACCACAGTTGTTGCAAAATAAACCGGGCGTGGACGTGGTGGGCGAAGGCGTAGGAACAGACTTCTTGTCCTTCTTGTACCGGGACACAGCGCGTACAGCTGTAGGGGGAGCACGGATGGCAGAGGTGGCACACCTGGCAGCCTCATAGGAGCGACATATCGTCAACACATCCTTAAGAGAAGAGGAAGAGTCGAGGGAGGTGAGGCGTTGGACAAGTTCCTCGTCCTTAACACCCATCAGGATCACCTGCCTCAACTGGGTCTCCTCGCACTGCTGGTGGTGGCCTGGACATATATCTACCTCTTCCGAGGCTCTCCCAAGACGCACGTAAAAGGCATCAAAAGACTCACCCTCCATCTGTCTGCAGCTAAACAATTCCCTCCTGCGCAGAGCTTCATTCTGCTGTCCTTTGATGTGCCGTTGTAGAACGTCCAGTACCTCCTCTACAGACAGCGAAGAGGTTGGGGGTACCTGCAACGTATGTTCCAAGACACGCTGAATTTCCAAGGACAGGCACATACGCAGTTGGATGAGTTGTTTAGGCTGTGACAAACTCTGGAGATCCACCATTGAAGAGTAATCAGTCCACCGTCGCCGCCATTCACGAAAAGTCTGGAAATTCACATCAGGCTTCAAGATGGGCGGTGTTTGAGCTGCTGCTTTAGGTGGGGCTGGGGGGTGTGAAGGAAGCATGGATGGGGTATCTGAACCAGTCAGTACCGAGGCAGTGTTAGAGCCAGGGGCTTGGTTAACAGTGAGGCGAGATATCAAGGCTTCAAACCGTTCACTGTCTTCCAATCTCCGTTGGTGGTCTCGTTCTGCCTCTGCTTGCCTTCTGTGCTCATCCGCCAAACGTCTGTGAGCTTCATCCTCGCGTTTCTCATCTCTCATAAACTTCAGTAAAGCAATTATCTCTGGAGACAACGCTGAATATTGAGGTGAGGGACTGCGCGATGTGGGGGCTGGAGCGTCGTGGCCGGCCTGGTCATCCATCTCTGCGGGGCTATCACCCGCCTGGCTCATCCAGACGCTGGGTCCACGGCTACGTAAGGCGTGAGACATAACTACTTCCTCTGTGTACTATGTCTTAAATCAGTGTTGACCGGTCAGCCCGTCGTATCAACAAGATTTCAGACAAAAATATTAATTAAATACACAGATAAGTAGGTTATATATATAAAATATATATAAGGAAGCCGCGCGGTCAGCGAGTGTTAGTACATGTATGTGTGTGAGTGAGTGTGTGTCCTGGGCGGGTAGAGCATCTCGCCCCAGCTGTGAGGGGGGGTGGAGGCGGCGCTGTGAGGGGGTGGAGAGAGAGGCGCGGCGACTCCCAGTCAGTCTAGTTACCCTCAGAACGCGGTCAGAGACGGGTGCACTGAACTCTACTCCTTACAAATGCCCAGAACGTGCCATATACCTTGGGAATCCTTTAGAACAAGGTCACACATGAATGGCACGAAACACACAATGCACTAAACACTTCACAGAAAATCACTGTCACTGACACTGCTCAAAGTTGCTGAAATTCTTCGAGGAGAGGTGACGCACGGGAGTTGACCCAAGTGAGAGAGGAGTCCGTACGCCGGCTTTCCACAGACTTTGCACTATCACTCGTAATTATCCAGTAAGATCGGATCACTGCGCCATGTTAGGTTCTGAATAATAAGTTCTATATACAGGAGAGAACACAAACACCTGTATAGTTTTGTAGGTTCGGTTTACTGGATAAGAGTATGTACACAGAGGGAAGCAGTACTCTCTCTTGGCTAGGCTCCTTGTCAACTGCTATAGACGACGTATGGCAAGTGATACATTAGCAGCTTCCATACGTCGCCAGGCACATTAATTAAGCGTGTGGGATATGGTAATAACATTGCCACACGCTGCTAGCTAGGCTGAATAAATAATACATAAATGGAGCACATACATAATATACATACATGATATATAATCCAGCATACATAATATACATACAGTTCACAAGATACAC
>CAUDMG010001592.1:0-11067 GCA_958450375.1 Homarus gammarus | reverse complement strand
GCATCAAAATTCACACAATAATACACATTATCAACACCTTTCCATTAACTGATCTCAATATCAATGATGAACTTCAGTTACAATTCAACACCTTTTCTTTACCAACAATCATATTACTTTAACCAATCTCAACTTTTCACACATTACCTCGTCTCGACGTATTCTGGTGCCTCAATCGCTTGTCGTCATCGTCCACCTTATTCTGGTGCCTCAATCACTTGTCGTCATCGTCCAACTTATTGTGGTGCCTCAATCACTTGTCGTCATCGTCCACCTTATTTGTGTTTCTACTTCGCACATCTGGTCATAAAGATCACAAAATTCAACTCAAATACATACTATATTCTATACACTTAGAAATTTCTGCTTCAAACATCATCCTCTCGGCTCCAGTCACAGGGAAAACTTTAGTTGAACAAATTTATTGGCAGAGCTTGTAGTACAGTTTGCCTATTCTGAGTAATTCAGTCAGGTCTTGACACTGATGGTGGTATCACTTATCACTGTCATGCAGGACAGAGGTTCACACACAAAGAAATACATCATATTCATTAACAACTATAAATATATATAGGGGGACAATGGCTATACCTTCAAAGGACGTCATCTTCAGACATGACGGCTATACGTTCACAGGACGTAGTCTTCTCGGCTCCATACACCCCAGTCACACAGTCGACGTCTTCTCGGCTCCAGTCACGGGGACGAGAGCTATACGTTCAAAAGACGTCATCTTCAGAGATAACGGCTATAAGTTCACAGGACGTCTTCTGCTCGGCTGCACACACCCCGGTGACAGAGACGACGGCTATACCTTCAGAAGACGTCGTCGTCTTCTCGGCTCCATACGCCCCGGTCGCAGAGAGGCGTAATCCTCGACAGCCACTTCGCCCCGTTGGTTCGATCTGAAACGGAGAAAACGTTTAGCAAATTCCACTCTCTTACGTGACGACTGCGGAGGTCCACTCGTAAAGCCCGTAAGCACACACACAACCGAGAGTGTAGTACCATTATATAGCCTCCAGTATATAACAGCACAAACACAACACCCATTCACAAATTTCATTCGCCTTACCTCTAACTAAAGTCAAAATTCGGAGTCTACCTCGGTGCCGGTCAGCCCATCTATAGGTCAACGTCTCTGCAAAAATCGACCTTTCCCACGCTAATTGGCTCCGCTCATGGGCAACCCACTGCAGCTTCCTTGCGGTTCCTATTATCTGAAAATAAAACATTACAAATTCTTACAAAAAACCCACTACATTTTAGGCTAACAACTACAAAATAGTCATTAATACAATTTTCTTCATTATTTAAGCGACCATCTTTCTTTAACTTCCCACCACTTAATCATTACAAAAATTCTACCTTTCCGAAAACAGGTCCACCAATCACAGTCCCACAATGTTAGAAATTAATTCCTCTTCAAAACCGTACACTACATCAGGTACTCAATATCCATAGTCACTTACCTGCCGTCACCCCTCCGGTTGCTGTCGGGAGAATTATTTTCTTTCCCACTTCTCGAATCACAACAACTCCAATCTTGAAATACACGCATCGACACGGACACCAGTATGGTTTACTACTTTACACGGCTGCATCTTTTTTTCTTCTCACCGATTTTCAAGACTCCACCTCGATCACTGTCCAAGCACAAGGTACTGCTGCATCGTTTTTCTTCTCACAATTCCACTTCCATCACTGCTTTCAACTTCGCATCCAAGCAAACTTTAGCTCAAGTCAGGTCGAGAGAACATTTCAATAACCAACTTGCTACATCAATCTACTTACTCGTAAATCAAACAAATGCCAACACCCTTTCTTGCAAAAACGCAACTTAACCCGCCAATTTCATAAAATACACAATTAACACGACATAAACTCTTATTTTCATTAAACTAGCGTATTCACAAAAATATTCTCTACTCTATATACTTCATTTATGAACAACTTCAAAAGCAAGCTAGTTAACCACAAAATTCTTAAACATGTTTCGAGTCAAATACATCTATGAAACGTATGACTTGTGTTAAACACTTCGAATGCGGGAAACTAAATGTCCAACGGACATATGTCTTAACACAACATTATATATAGTTTTCACGAGTTCTACCACCAGACACGAGAGTCCGATGGTAACTGATCCATCCTTGCCGGTTCACCCTTTATATACCCCACCTTGCCGCCGACTCGCTGGAGCTATACACGAGTTCTACCACCAGACACAAGACTCGGATGGTAGCTGATCCATCCTTGCCGGTTCACCCTTTATATACCCCACCTTGCCGCCGACTCGCTGGAGTTATACACGAGTTCTACCACCAGACACAAGACTCCGATGGTAACTGATCCATCCTTGCCGGTTCACCCTTTATGTACCCCACCTTGCCGCCGACTCGCTGCTGCTCAACTTCTCCGGTAAACGCCGTCACAACCAAACGAGGGGATTATCCCACATAAACTGCTCTTGCGTATTTACACCATAGGGACCACACAATTTGTGATAACCTACCAAACCAAAAAGTTATGATAGCAACTCAGTGGCAGTATCGTAGTCAATAAAGTTTCCTTCCAAGATACAAATAACAAGATACCCTATAATCTCCATTCCTTGGTGACAACTATCACCGGTCAAGTCACGATCCGAGTAATGTTTACCGTAAAATACTTTACGTACAGTATCGTATATTTATAACTTAATTATAACAATGTTACGTCTACTAATCCACATGATACTAAATGTTATATAATAATTCCTTGAGATAAATGTACACTTTATATCAGGTACCACATTTACTCACTGTAGTACGTGTGAGGTGAGACCTGACCCAATAAATCATTATCAAATTGTTATAGTAAATATCTCTCTAACCATTGCTATATCAACTGGTGTATGTAACTGACTCTCCTCGGGGGAAGCTCAAACAGCACTTACCACCAGTGCCCTATTTAGACCTGTGGAGGCCCCCCTCATTATAACTACCCCAAGAGGGTGGGGTGGCGAGTGAAGCGAAGTCCTAAGAGGGACATTCCTGAACTGGGGTGAGGATGACTTATGTCACTTCATCCCTTTGAGATGTATTAATGTTTTTTTGTATCTCAATAAACGTATCAATATTATTAGCAACACAAACAATGGCATTCATTAAAAATATACGGTTCATAGGAAAACCAGCTATTCGTCAATTTCAAGTATTAACTAGTCTAATTTGTATCACGTGAATTTTAAAGAATGAAATTTACAAAGAATCCAAATGATTAAACAAATACATAAAATATTGTAATATGTGGAGGCCCACTCCTCAATCCGGCCCTGCTGCTCACGACTCTACTCTACTTTGTTATAACGTGTAGGTTTTCTTCTCCATTCTTGTCTGTCTTTTGTTAATTTTAGTGTTTCTGGTCAATTTCAAGTGGTTTCTTTATCACTGTCATCTTATTTTATTCGTCATATTAACTTTTTAGGCTATTCTATTTAATTGTATGACTTCTTTTGCATTGCTGCTCTTGTAATATATTCACAATTTCTATCCAAGATAAGTAAAGCGGTGCATACCATTTCAGAATATTTGCCTTTCACGTTTTACATTTCTTTCGTGTCAGTTTCAATCGTTTACTCGTCATCAAACAACCATTGCCGGTGTTTCGCTTCGACATGGTGTTGTCACTTTGACGTCATAACAAGGGAATGTTCCCATTGGTTAAAACTTAACCTAAAACAGCTTGTGATTGGTCAGGGAAGTGTGGGCCGCCTGTATATAAAGCCTGGTAGACGGACGTGAACACAGAACACCGGTACACGACGACGCTACAACATCTGATGTACAGTAGGGTAAATGTATCTTCAAATATTTGGTTTGTAAATTATGTGTTGGTGAATGGGAAGCTATTGTTTGAACTTTCACTTCACAAAAAAAGGTAAATTTTAGTAGTCTTGATATTAACTAAACTAAGCATTTTACATAAATTTTGCGTTAAACCATTCCGCCAGGCTGACACTACATTAATCTTCTTGCTTTTTACTCTATTTCTAGAACACGCTCCTTAGACGACAATGAACCCTATATGACCGAGGGAGCGACCACAAGAACAATTAGGAGCCTCAACAAACGTTGTCTTGGATTTTTAACTGTTGCTGGAGAACTCCATCGCAACAATTACTTTCCTACTCGGTTCTACCGTGGTTAGTAGATCCTTCCCACAGCTTTAGAGTGAGTGTTAAACTACAAGCAATTTGTCTCTTCAAAAAACTGCTTTCCAGCATCTTTGTTATTTCTTCTGTATTGCATTACATTACATTACATTCTGTGCAAGTAAAGTGTACGTATTGAATATACAGTATACGTAATAATCTAAATCCTTGCTTTTACTGAATCAAAACCCAAAGTATAATAAAGTCTCGACTACGTCTGCTGTTTGTCCAGAAATAGTTCTCAAATACTGTACTGTACTGTACTTGATGCTGTTAAACGCTTCGGGAAATACCGCTCTATTCATCTTAAAATAGTATTACTTCTTTACAACATAACCCAATGGACATTGTTACGACCGTGTCGTAAGGTTTTGACTGGTTAATTGAAAAAGGCTTTGTTGTTGGTAAAAATTTTGTCTGGTGTCGATTGTGATTTCTCCAGGTTGGAAAGTTAGGACCCAGATGATTGATTTTCCCTAAATTTATTAATTGATTAAGGGCGTTTCCCACGACGTTATTATTTGTATTGTCAAAAATCCTATGTCTGGCGTTAAAGTCTCCTAAGATGTACATCGGATGACTACTGTTAGCCAATTTTAATAGGTCTTCTATAGGTAAGTAGGGTCGTCTGGCAGATAAGTAGTAGCAATTATTACGTCTCCTTGAGTTGTATTTATTTTTATTGCTAGAAATTCATCCTGGAAGTCATCAATTAGTTTAAATTTTAAGTTTCTTTTAACCGCTATAGCTACTCCGTCATTTTTCTCGCCCGATTTGTTTCTTTGGTTTACATAATAGTTAAAGAGTTTTATGTTGTTGTTTTCTGTCTCACCGTGACTGTTTATTAGTATAATGTCAGGGTCAATTTCTTGATATATATTACTTAGGTTAATTCTCTCGGTGTTCCAGTTTCTTACTTTGTGTTGTATTATTCTTAAAGTTCTTACTGTTTGTCTATTGTCCATTATTTCTTATACTTGGATTGTAACTGTTGGAGTGGAGACCTATCATCCTGTTTCCCACTTCTGACTCTTCTAAACTCTGACGGGTCTACTATTTTAAAGTCATTGGTTGTAATCTTTAGTTTGTCCGTAGTAATTAGTGACCGGACGTAATCTTCACTTAGGGATTTTTCTTGATATGTCCACTTGTATATCCCTCCTTCACAGTTTTTTACTATTGTCCCTCCTGTTGGTCTCGATGTTGGGATTCCATGTTTTGTTGTAGTGATAACTTTTAATCCAATATCTTCAGCAGATTCAGGTTGTATATTGTGATCAGTTTCCATCTTATCTTCTCTCCTCCTACTCCTTTGTCTTGTAGTCTGTCCTTTTGTTATTTCTATTTTCTCTTTGTCACTTCTAGTCATTTGTCTGGGATCTCTATCAGTCGCTTGTGTTCCTTGTGTATCAGCTGTTGCTCCTTGCTCAAACCTTTGTTTGTCTAGCTGTAATTTTTCGCTCAGTTCGCTTGCGTATGTTGCCTGAAATAGTTTTTCGGATTGTGGATTCTCTGGAAATATCATCTCTGGTAGGCTATTCAATTTAAATATTTTCCTTAATTCCTCATTGTATGATCCGGGTGCAATGATATTGTAGGGGTATCGAGATATTAAAGTTGTCTAGCACTCAGGATGGAAGGAAACTCTAATGTGGTTTTCTTGTATAATATATAAGTGATATGATAGACAGTCTGGTGCTGGAGGTGCTGTGTGGTGAGGGGCTGCTTGGTAGAGACGTGCGGTGAGTAGCTTGTCGAAGGAGGTATGTGTGCAGGAGCTCCGTTAGAGAAGATGTTGCCTGTTGCTGGCCTCCTGGTTGAATGAAATGTTAACAGTGTGGAGCTTGCTGGAGGAGATGTTGCTTGTTCAAGAAGATTGGTCAGAATGCATCTCAATGGAGAGACAGAGCTTATATACACCCAGCAGCGGCTATGAGTCATGGTGGAAAAACCCGAGAAGTAGCCGGTGACTAGTTCCGTTGCTAGGATACGGCGGGCAATGGAATGCGGATACGCTTGGTTGCTAGGGAAGGCGGTAACAGGTGGTGCGTGGCAGCTTGTAGGGGAGAAGTCCACTACAATACTCCCCCTCCCCTCCCGGCGCGGCGGGAGGCTGGATGTTGTCCGGGTTGTGTCCCACACATAACACATACCGGGCAGGTGTATGTACGACTCGACCGCTACGTGTAACAACTCCGTCCAGTGACACAAAACCTGTGGGAGAATTAGGAGGAGAAAGAGGGTTTGGGATTAGAGGAGGTTGTACAAGCAATGGTTGTTGTGCTCCTGCTGCTGCAGGGGCTGCGTCAGGAGGAGGGTCCATGGCAGGAGCAGGTTCAGGTTCTAAGACAGGAGGAGGGTCTATGACAGGAGCAGGTTCTATGATAGGAGGGAGGCTTACTACAGGTTCAGGTTCTATGACAGGAGCAGGTTGTACATGAGGGTGAAAAGAGGGTGCCCAGAAATGTCGTGGGCGTGGTGTTGCTGCCGGTGGTAACTGCGGGTGGACTGGTGCAGGCGTAGTTTGTTGATGGTGCTGCTGGGCTGGGGGCCCGACGGGTAAGGCGGCCGGTTTGACTCTGTCTATGCTGACGGTGTCATGTCTGCCATTCCGGATAATTGTCAGGAACTTTGCAGAACGGGTAACCACCTGGAAGGGTCCATCGTAGGGGCGTTGTAATGGGTTGCGGTGAGCATCATGCCTGACGAAAACATACTCGGCTGTGAGTAGTGCAGGAGGGATGTGTTCAGGGCGCCGAGTAGGCTGGCGTGGAGCAGTAGCTCTGAATGCAGAAACTGCTTGTCGTAGCTTTTGGAGTAAGTCGTGACGAACGGCTGGAGTGGCTTGATTGGGATCAGGAGGGAGTGAGAAATCCCCGGGTAGCCGAAGGGGCTCGCCTAGTGTCAGATCTGCTGGGCTACAGTCCATATCCTCCTTGTGTGACGCACGGATGCCGAGGAGCACTAAGGGAAGCGCATCAGTCCAGCTGTAAGGGTCGTGCTGTGCCTTGAGTGCGTCCTTTAGCTGCCGGTGAAAACGTTCTACCATGCCGTTGGCTTGAGGGTGGTATGCTGTAGTGCGTTGTCTAGACGTGCCGAGGAACTGTAGGAGGTGCTGCCAGAGTTGTGACTCAAACTGTACTCCTCGGTCAGTGATTACGGTAGCGGGGGGGCCAAAACGGGAAACCCAACCGGACATGAAGGCGCGGACAGTAGTCTCTGCTGTAGCGTTGGGCATGGGAATTGCTTCTGTCCACCTGGTGAAACGGTCGATGCAGGTGAAGATGTAGGTGCTACCGTAGGATGATGGAAGAGGTCCCACGATGTCGAGGTGTACTACTTGAAAACGTCCTTTGGGAATAGGAAAGGCTTGTAAGGGGGCCCGTATGTGACGATGTATTTTGGAGGACTGGCAGGCTAGGCACTGGGCAGCCCATTTCTTAGTATCAGACTTGATGCCGGGCCAGACGACACGTTGCGTGAGGAGGCGCTGGGAGGCCCGCACACCCGGGTGGCTGAGACCATGGATGCGGTCGAAAACAGCGCGGCGGTGGACGTGAGGCACGAACGGTCTAGGCTGTCCACAGGATACGTCGCACCACAATTTTATCTTTGTGCCAGGAACAGGGAGTTCTTGGAGTATGAGGCCTGAGGGGGATGTCTTGTAAGCTGCCAGGTCTTCGTCTTTCTCTTGAGCCGCGGCTAGCTGCCCATAATCAATGGGTGGAGATGAGGGAAGAATGGTGGATATACAACGAGAGAGGGCGTCGGCGATCTCGTTGTGGCTGCCTTTAATGTGTTGGACGTCGCTGGAGAACTCCGAGATGTAAGCCAAGTGGCGCAGGACACGAGGTGTATGTGACTGGGAAGCTGAAGCGAAAGCGTGGACGAGGGGCTTGTGATCAGTGAAGATGGTGAACTGACGGGCCTCGAGGAAGTGTTGGAAATGTCTGACAGCCAAGTATATGGCCAGGAGTTCTCGATCAAAAGCGCTGTACTTGAGGTGTGGTGGTTGAAGCCGTTGTGAGAAGAAAGCAACGGGCATGAAAGTTCCGTTGATCTCCTGCTGTAAGACGGCGCCCACTGCAGTAGAAGAAGCGTCTGTTGTGAGAGTGGTCCGGGCGTTAGGTGCGGGGTGGGCCAGGAGGGTGAGGCGTGTGATGTGCTGTTTGATAGTGGTGAATGCCGTAGTAGCCTCTTGAGTCCACATGAGAGACTTGTGAGACGTCTTTGGGCGTCCCTTGAGAAGGTCGTGTAGGGGGGCTAGGACGGTGGCAGCTTTGTCAATGAAGCGGTGGTAGTAGTTGACTAAACCCAGGAACTCCCGGAGTTTCTTCGCCGTTTCAGGTTTGGGGAACTCCCTAATCGCGGTTATCTTCTGTGGTAGGGGTTGTATGCCACTGGGCGAGACTCTGTGACCGAGGAAATCGATGGCCGAGGTTCCAAAGACGCACTTAGCAGGATGAACTTTCATGTTGTTGTTCTGCAGGCGTTGGAGAAGGAGTTGTAGGTGGTGGTGGTGCTCGGCAGGCGTCGAAGATGCGACGAGGATGTCGTCAATGTAGACGGTGACAAAATCGAGGTCGCGAAGCATATGGTCCATGAACCTCTGGAAAGTCTGTGCTGCATTGCGTAAGCCAAAACTCATGAAAGTGTACTCGAAGAGTCCGAACGGAGTGGTGATGGCTGTCTTCTGGGTATCTGCCGGTGCTACTGGGATCTGGTGGAAGGCACGCTCCAAGTCGATCTTCGAGAAGATAGTCTTGCCATGAAGTTTGTGGTGAAAGTCCTGGACATGCGGAATAGGGTACCTGTCAGGTTTGGTGACGAGATTCAGGGCTCTGTAGTCGCCACACACCCTCCACTCGCCGGGTGTTTGCTTAGGAACCATGTGAAGAGGCGATGCCCAGGGACTCCTTGAAGGGCGAATGATGCCGTCTTGCAGTAGTTTGTTGAATTCTGCTTTGGCCGTGTACAGGAGCTCAGGGCGCAGGCGGCGAGGGCGTGAAAAGACTGGTGGTCCTTTGGTTTCGATGTGGTGGAAAATTCCCGACGTAGGTGGTGGGGGTAGGGAGACTCGGGGTGAGAAAAGCTCCTTGAATTCGTCGAGCAGGGAGGAGAACTCGTTGGAAGGCGCAAGACAGGTGATAGCGTCCGTGTGTCTGGCACGAGAACCCTGGATCTTGCGTGCTGTAGGCTCATGAATGAGGCATAGATGACTTGGTTTGACGCCGAGCTTGTGGAAGGTGAGGAAGTCGAAACCAAGGATGGGTTGAGACACGTCTGCTATCACGAATAACCAACGCAGAGTCTTGGGCAGACCGAGGTCTAAGGCGAGGGTGCGTACGCCGTAGGAGGCGATGGAGGTACCGTTGGCAGCGAACAGGTCATACGAGGGTTGCTTTGACTTGTCTCGTAGTGAGGGAGGGATGAGGCTGACCGATGAACCGGTGTCGATGAGAAACTTCTTGCCGGAGGTGCGGTCGGTGACGCGCAGTAATGAGACGCCTGGAGGGACGGAGGCTGAGGCGTCTACCAGCCTCCGGTGTTGCCGTTTCCCGAATAGGTGCAATAGGGCTCACAGTTTCGAGCATAGCGGCCGAAAGTCTGGTGATACCAGCAGAGGGTAAATTTGTTGTGCTGGGGGTTGGCTGCTGTGTGTCGGAACTTGTAGGGCGTAGTGTGTGAGTCAGGAACCGGCGCAGCAGCGGGTATGGAGGAGCAGAACTGCTCAACAGTGTCCATCCTGCGGTTCAAAATTTGCAACAGGTCCTTGATGTCTTGTGAGGAATTGCTCGGCTGAGGGGTGTTGACCCGGCTTACAAGTTCGATGGTAGGTACTGGTGTGACCGTGGCGGCAAGGGGTGCAGCAGCGCATTCGTTAAAAATTCTATCTGCCGCGGTTGCATATAGTTCCGGTGTCGTAGAGTAATCTACTGCGGACAGGATGTTGCGTACTTCTGTGGGTAGCTTTTGTGCGTGAAGCTGGCGCAGGATAGAGTCGGGGAGTCTGTCTGTGTGACGGGAGTTCAGCCGACACATCTCCTCCCAGAGACGTCCCGGGGTTGAGTTCCCGAGGGAGGTAGAGGATAGATCTTGCAGGAGATTGGGGCTGGTCTGTTGATAACACGTCTTCAAGGCAGCCCGCAGGGTAGCGAATTTGTTGTGATCTGGAGGGTTGGAAATGGTTTGTGAGACCCGCGTGGCCACTTCCGTGGGTAAGGCACAAAGCAGGGCGCAATACTTTTGTTCGTCGGTCGCTCGTGAGCCGGCGAGGGCTGCTTCCACATGGTCAAGCCAGTCCTCGACGTTGTGGTTGAAAATCGGCAGAGAGATCCGTCCGTCCTCCATCCTGTGTGAGTGCTTATCTCCGGGAGTCACCATTGTAGGGGTATCGAGATATTAAAGTTGTCTAGCACTCAGGATGGAAGGAAACTCTAATGTGGTTTTCTTGTATAATATATAAGTGATATGATAGACAGTCTGGTGCTGGAGGTGCTGTGTGGTGAGGGGCTGCTTGGTAGAGACGTGCGGTGAGTAGCTTGTCGAAGGAGGTATGTGTGCAGGAGCTCCGTTAGAGAAGATGTTGCCTGTTGCTGGCCTCCTGGTTGAATGAAATGTTAACAGTGTGGAGCTTGCTGGAGGAGATGTTGCTTGTTCAAGAAGATTGGTCAGAATGCATCTCAATGGAGAGACAGAGCTTATATACACCCAGCAGCGGCTATGAGTCATGGTGGAAAAACCCGAGAAGTAGCCGGTGACTAGTTCCGTTGCTAGGATACGGCGGGCAATGGAATGCGGATACGCTTGGTTGCTAGGGAAGGCGGTAACAGGTGGTGCGTGGCAGCTTGTAGGGGAGAAGTCCACTACAA
>CAUDMG010001591.1:0-17301 GCA_958450375.1 Homarus gammarus | reverse complement strand
TTCTCTACGTCTCAATCAACCTGTGTTACTTTCACTTTCTCTACGTCTCAATCCACCTGTGTTACTTTCACTTTCTCTACGTCTCAATCCACCTGTGTTACTTTCACTTTCTCTACGTCTCAATCCACCTGTGTTACTTTCACTTTCTCTACGTCTCAATCCACCTGTGTTACTTTCACTTTCTCTACGTCTCAATCCACCTGTGTTACTTTCACTTTCTCTACGTCTCAATCCAGCTGTTTACTTTCTCCTTACTTACGTCTCTTTATTGTCTCACATCTCACATCCTCTCTTCTCTCACCCCTCACCTTTCACCTGTCACCTCTCACCTTTACGCCCACTCTTACTTTCACATTACTTTCGAAACCATCCAGGAAAATAGTGGTCATTACCCACATTTTTGACGAAGTAGTAGTAGTAGTAGTAGTAGTAGTAGTGTTACACTCTCCTCGGGGGTGAGATTGAACAGTGAGTGAGTGAGTGAGTTAAAGCTTGAATGAATGAGTGAGTAAGTGAGTGAGTGAGTGAGGGCGGGTTGATTGTGATGCTGCTGGCGGTCACCTGAAGAGCCTTCTGCCGCTGACAGCCGCCACCCTGACGGAGGACGTGGGGAGGCGGTGAAGGAGGATGGGGTAGTACTGAAGGAAGAAAGGGTGGGGGTGAGTGTAGTGGTGATTGGAGGGAACAGCTCATCACAGGTCAGAGAGAGAGGTAGACAGAGAGACAGACATTCACTCATACAGAGGTGTTACTAGACAACCATCACAATGTGTACCATCATTACAGCGCATGACGTCATCTGTTCATTGTGCTGACGTCTATTACTTGTGCGCCGTTCCTCCTCCTCTCCCATTCTCTTACTCCTCCTCTTCTTTTCCCTTCCTCCTCCTCTTCTCTCCCTTTCCTCCTCCCTCTCTTCTCTTCCCTTCCTCCTATCGCCCTTTCCCTCATCCTGCTCTCCCATTCCCATCCTCCTCCTCCCTTTTCCTCCTCTCCCATTCCCTTCTCCTCTCGACCCTCCCCCCTCCTCTCTCAGCCCTTCCCTTCTTCTTCCCCCTCCTCTCCCCACTTCCCCTCCTCTCCCCCTTCCTCATCTCTTTCCACCCTGTTCCCTCGCTCTCCTTCCTGCCCTGTACGTGTCAGCTTCAACAGGATGTGTGTCGTTACGGTGGTGGTCGTTATGTCATCCTCACCTGTTGTATGTGTGGGCAAGGGGAGAGGAAGAGTGGGGATGGAAGAGAGAAGGAGAGGGAGGATGGAAGAGAGGAGGAGAGGGGGATGGGGGAGAGGAGGATAGGGGGGATGGGGGAGAGGAGGAGAGGGAGGGCAGAAGGAGAGGGAGGATGGAAGAGAGGAGGAGAGAGAAGATAGAAGGACAGGAGGAAAAGGAAAATGGATGAGCGAGCTGAGAGGAGAGTTGAAAGCAGAGGGGGAGAAGAGGTGATGGAATGAGAGAAGAAGTACTGAAGTAGTGAGGGAAGGAAGGAAGGAGTGAGGAAGAGGGTGATGTAGGGGCGGTGAGGAATAAGAGTAGAGAGGTTAAGGTAAAGATAGATTGGAGTGAGGGAGGTGTGAGGAGAAGGGAGATGAAAATGGAGGAGGGAGAGAACGGAGGAGGAGGAGGAGGAAGGAAGAATGGAGGAGGAGGAGGAACGGTGTTTTAGTGTCCCTGCATTAGTTATTGCAACGAACAAAGATGATTATTACCCCAGGTGCTGCCGTTATATCCTAATGGGTTCGTTCTGATGGTCTATCCTGATGAGTGAAGGGTATATCTGATGGGCTTCCTGGTTTGTGTTTCCTGATGGGTCTCCTGATGGGATCGTTCTGATGGGCTCGTACTGGTTCTATTATCCCGTGACGGACAGCTCGACGTTAGTCTGAAATGGAAAGCCATATTTTATGAGCGTTTTGAAAGGAGAATTGAAACACTATGTTCCGTTTTCTTTACGCTTTAGAGAGGCAAGGTCAAACTAATCCCCGGAAACGAACACGAGTTTTCCCACACCGATTGTTCGGATTTTCTCTTATGTATTAAATATTAGCGATTCTTGTATTTGATTCAACTAGATATATAAACGTTGGAGATCTCTGAATATATTAGATGTGATTAATTCCAACAGGATATAATACAAAAAAATCACATTGTTCCAGGTGATAACGACCGAGAAGGAGGAGAGGCCACAAAACTAATTAGCTTAAGGTGTAATACAATGAATTAGCTTGCTTCACGTATAACAATTAATTAGTCTCATGTAAAACAATATTAATTAGCTACATGTATAACATAATTAGCTTCAAGTATCACAATTAATCACCTCCACATAATACATAATTAATCAATAGCTTCTAGTCCAATACAGTTAATTAGCTTCAAGCATTATGTGATTTCAATAGGCCCGTGAATGGTGATCAGGAATTACGATATCCGGAGCTTGGTTGTATGGGAAAATTAGTCTTTGATTTTTTTTTTTTTTTGTATATTAGCAATTTTTTTTTAAGTGGTAGAGATTGTGTCTTTATAGAAGATCCTTAAGAGTTAATAGTCTTTTGCTACTTAACGGTAAAGCCACTTACAATTTTAGTAAGGAGCCACAGTTTTGAAGTGTATTAACGCGCTCATTTACTTATATTATTACTACTACTACTTTTTATCATCATTCTTCTGCACCCCTACCTACCATCATCATCATTATCATCATCATCAATCATCATCATCATCATCATATCATGTTCCTTCACTACCACCATCCAGGATTCATTGTCAATAAATTTACCATTACCATGATCACCACCAACCTTAAACACAACCATAAATAACACCTACCATAACACCATAACCACCAATACCGTTATCATTATTAATACTGTTTTCTCTCCCCAGGTGAGTGTTGTATAATCAGTGTTACCTGAGCGTGGCCAAGGTGTGTCGGTGAGGTGAGGTAAGTCTTAATCTGAAGATCTGTAAAAATACAAAGAATATACATTTTTGGATGGACAGCAAATGTTTTTATTTTTATCGTGAGTTTTAAAATTTGGGATTAAGTCTTCGTAATGTTAAATTTTAGATAGATAGATAGATAGATAGATAGATAGATAGATAGATAGATAGATAGATAAAGTTTTTGAAATTAGAACACATTTAATCACTATTTAACCTAAGAAAAACCCTTAAACAACTATGTGTATTTCATCAACTTTAATTGTGTAAAATATGATCCCATAGTCTTGGCATTAAGTAATTGACGTAGTTACCCCCGTAAGACTCTTCGCTAAACCGTTCTCTGTCAGGAAATGGTTTAAGGAAATGGTGGCGATAACTAAACGGAACGTCGTTTTCTGTGATCGTTGATGGGCTCGGGGAATATACCAGAGAAAACTTGTAGGTATTATTCTTTAAGGTGTTCAGTGATTATCTGAAGTATTGGATTTCAGTTCCTGTGATGTGTAGGTTGGCGATGTACACCTTTAAACAGTTGGATCAAAGTAAAGTTGACGGTTACTATGTATTTCTGGTTTTGAATATAATTATTTCGGTTAGTTTAGCTACATTAAGGGACCAAGGTTATTATGCCTGTATGTCCTGATCACGTGTTTCTCAGATGGTTATCCCTCATGGGTCCAGTGTTACTACAGAAGTAAGCTGGAGTGCCCTTGAGCGGCGGCGGCCCCGGAGGCTAGACAACGTGAGATGTTCCGTAGAGTCACACTGGACAACTCTCGTCTCACAAATGACTCAAGGGGGAGCAAACCCAGGTCGCGGTGGTGTGAGGCAAGAGATGTATGTTCTGACATGCAGTTTACTTCTTCGGGTAAAATAAGATCTTACAATACTGTGTTAATAATCAGTCCAGTAACAATGGTTTTAAATTAGACAAATTTAGATTTAGGCGTGAAATAGGTAAACACTGGTTTAGAAACAGAGTAGTGGATGAGTGGAACAAGTTACCAAATATCATCATTAACTCGAATACAATAAATAGCTTCAAACATAGGTTGGATGCTTATATGAGCATTAGGGGTTGGGTGTAAACGGGACTGCCCAGTATGGGCCAATAGGCCCGCTGCAGTTTCCTCCATTCTCATGTTCTTATGTTGTTTATCTGACAGTGTTCCCAAAATAGCGAGAGCCACCTTACAGAGAGAGAGAGAGAGGGAGATATTGTTAACTAAGACAGACAGATATACCGACAGAACCAGCGATAGGGAGGCATAAATAGACAGACAAACAGACAGACAGTGATCAACAGGTATGGACACTAAGGTACACTGGTTAACTCACTTTTAAGTTGTGTGGGTTAAGTTGCTCTCTACACACTGCTCAACAAGACCTTCTGTTGTGGTGTTGTGTCGTGGTGTGGTGTGGTATAGTGCTGTGTGGTGTGTTGTGGTGTGGTGTAGTGTGGTGTGGTGTGATATGGTGTGTCGTGGTGTAGTGGTGTGGTATAGTGCTATGTGGTGTATTGTGGTGGTGTGGTGTAGTGTGGTGTGGTGTGGTATGTGTATGTATATTATGTATGCTGGATTATATATTATGTATGTATATTATGTATGTGCTCCATTTATGTAGCTAGCAGCGTGTGGCAATGTTATTACCATATCCCACATGCCTAATTAATGTGCCTGGCGACATATGGAAGCTGCTAATGTATCACTTGCCATTCGTCGTCTATAGCAGTTGACTAAGGAGCTTAGCTGGGGAGTGCTGCTCCCCTTTGTGTACATACTCTTATCCAGTAAACCGAACCTACAAAACTATACAGGTGTTTGTGTTCTCTCCTGTATATAGAACTTATTATTCAGAACCTAACTTGGTGCAGTGAACCGATCTTACTGGATAATTACGAGTGATAGTGCAAAGTTTGTGGAAAGCCGGCTATGGACCCCCTCCTTGGGTCAACTCCTGCGCGTCATCCCTCCTCGAAGAATTTCGCAACTTTGAGCAGTGTCAGTGACAGTGATTTTCTGTGAAGTGTTTAGTGCATTGTGTGTTTCGTGCCATTCATGTGTGACCTTGTTCTAAAGGATTCCCAAGGTATACGGCACGTTCTGGGCATTTGTAAGGAGTAGAGTTCAGTGCACCCGTCTCTGACCGCGTCCTGAGGGTAACTGGACTGACTGGGAGTCGCCGCGCCTCTCCCTCCACCCCCTCACAGCGTCGTCTCCACACCCCTTCACAGCTCGAGGAGACCGCTCTCACTGCCCTCGCGCACATACATGTACTAACACTCGCTGACCGCGCGGCTTCTTTATATATATTTTATATATATAACCTACTTATCTGTGTATTTAATTAATTTTTTGTCTGAAATCTTGTTGATACGACGGGCTGACCGGTCAATACTGATTTAAGACATAGTACACAGATGAAGTAGTTATGTCTCACGCCTTACGTAGCCGTGGACCCAGCGTCTGGATGAGTCAGGCGGATGATAGCCCCGCAGAGATGGATGACCAGGCCGGCCACGACGCTCCAGCCCCCACATCGCGCAGTCCCTCACCTCAATATTCAGCGTTGTCTCCAGAGATAATTGCTTTACTGAAGTTTATGAGAGATGAGAAACGCGAGGATGAAGCTCACAGACGTTTGGCGGATGAGCACAGAAGGCAAGCAGAGGCAGAACGAGACCACCAACGGAGATTGGAAGACAGTGAACGGTTTGAAGCCTTGATATCTCGCCTCACTGTTAACCAAGCCCCTGGCTCTAACACTGCCTCGGTACTGACTGGTTCAGATACCTCATCCATGCTTCCTTCACAACCCCCAGCCCCACCTAAAGCAGCAGCTCAAACACCGCCCATCTTGAAGCCTGATGTGAATTTCCAGACTTTTCGTGAATGGCGGCGACGGTGGACTGATTATTCTACAATGGTGGATCTCCAGAGTTTGTCACAGCCTAAACAACTCATCCAGCTGCGTATGTGCCTGTCCTTGGAAATTCAGCGTGTCTTGGAACATACGTTGCAGGTACCCCCAACCTCTTCGCTGTCTGTAGAGGAGGTACTGGACGTTCTACAACGGCACATCAAAGGACAGCAGAATGAAGCTCTGCGCAGGAGGGAATTGTTTAGCTGCAGACAGATGGAGGGTGAGTCTTTTGATGCCTTTTACGTACGTCTTAAGAGAGCCTCGGAAGAGGTAGATATATGTCCAGGCCACCACCAGCAGTGCGAGGAGACCCAGTTGAAGCAGGTGATCCTGACGGGTGTTAAGGACGAGGAACTTGTCCAACGCCTCACCTCCCTCGACTCTTCCTCTTCTCTTAAGGATGTGTTGACGATATGTCGCTCCTATGAGGCTGCCAGGTGTGCCACCTCTGCCATCCGTGCTCCCCCTACAGCTGTACGCGCTGTGTCCCGGTACAAGAAGGACAAGAAGTCTGTTCCTACGCCTTCGCCCACCACGTCCACGCCCGGTTTATTTTGCAACAACTGTGGTAAGCAGCACGGAACACAGGTGTGTCCAGCTGCTCAGTCTACCTGCAACAGTTGTGACCGTAAGGGCCACTGGTCACTCACAGTACGGTGCCCAGCCAAACGCGTCCAGTGCAATGTGTGCAGTCGTCTGGGCCACTATGACAAGTGTTGCCCTTCCAACATACCCAAGGGACCGCGTCGGCGGAAGCTTCAGCCCCCTTCCACCAGAGAGGGCCGCCCACAGTCTTCCAATCAGAGGCACGACGACTCTTGACAACGCTCGAGCCACATTAGGAATGTGTGCTCCCCCCAGCGTCCCAGGACCAAAGTTCCCCAGTACATCAGTGTCATTGTGACCTACCGCAGTGCGTCATCCCGTCTTCAGATGTTGCCCGACACCGGCGCTGATGCTACAGTCATCGGTCCCCAGCATTTGCAATGCTTGGGGCTCTCTCCAAGTGATCTAGGACCGCCCCCCAAGGATCTCCGCTTTATGGCAGATGGTTCACAGATGACCCCGGCCCTGGGTTCACTCCAAGCACAAGTCACCTTTGGCAACAGGTCGTGTCAAGCCTGGATTGATGTGCATAACGGTGTCCAGACTCCTTTGCTGTCCTACAGACATTGTCAGGAGTTGGCCATCATCTCCCAGGACTTCCCCAAACCTATTCTTGAGGTAAAACACGCCAACAGGGTGCAAAGAGGGAGCAGCACCGACCCTGCTGCCGCCCTACCCCTGCCTCTTGCCAGTGACACCTCTCCTTCGGATGCTCGGAAGTACTTCCTGAAGGAATTCAGCGACGTTCTGGTGACCAAGTCCGCTCTGGAATCCAAGCCTCTCAAGAAGATGGCAGGTCCCCCCATGAGGATCCACCTGAGGGACGACGCGAAGCCATTCGCTATTTACACCCCTCGACTGGTTCCCCTGGCCTTCCGCGAGGCGGTCAAAAACGAGCTGGACTCCATGGTCGCCCAAGAAATTATTGTACCAACCGGCGATGACCCGTCTCCATGGTGTCACCCGATGGTTGTCGTCGCAAAACCTAAAGGTGGTGTTCGGATCACCACTGACCTTTCCAAGCTCAACAACCAGGTGTCTCGTCCTGCGCACCCTTCTCCCACGCCCTTTGCAGCCATACGCAGCGTGAACCCGAAGGCGCGCTTCTTCACGACGATGGACGCCCTGTGTGGATACTGGCAGATAGAGCTTGCCGAAGAAGACCGACCACTCACAACGTTCATCACCCCGCATGGACGTTACAGTTATTGCCGTGGCCCCATGGGATTCGCCGCTACAGGAGACGCTTTCTGTCTTCGAGGTGATATGGCTCTACAAGGTCTGGCAAACTGCGTGAAAGTGGTCGACGACATACTCGTGTACGACGAGGATTATATGGATCACCTCTGCCGTATCTACGAGGTACTCAACAGGTGCCGGAAGCACGGCATTACCCTAAATGCCGACAAGTTTGTTCTGGCCAGCTCTTCAGTTGACTTTTGTGGGTACACCCTCTCAGGGAATGGTATCGCAGCTGACCCGGAAAAGGTCCGCGCCATTACGGATTTTCCCACCCCTGCTAACCTGACCGACTTGAGGTCCTTCATTGGTCTCGTCAACCAGTTAGCAGAGTCTTCGTCGGACATCTCCGCAGCTGGTCAACCACTTCGCCCCCTGATGAGCCCCAAGAGGACATTCCTGTGGACCCCCGACCACGACAAGGCCTTCCAGCAAGTGAAACAGGCCCTGTCTCGTCCACCTGTCCTCGCCACGTTTGACCCAGCCTTGCCGACAGTTCTGCAGACAGATGCCTCACGCTTGTATGGCGTGGGATACGCCCTACTGCAGGATCATGGTGGAGGGCAGTTCCGGCTCGTCCAGTGTGGCTCGCGTTTCCTCTCTGACACTGAGACGCGCTACGCCACTATTGAGTTGGAGCTGTTGGCCGTGGTTTGGGCGATGTCCAAGTGCAGGTTTTACCTCATAGGCCTGCAACACTTTCACCTAGTGACCGACCATCGCCCGCTTGTCCCGATCCACAACCACTACACGCTAGACGCCGTTGAGAACCCTCGCCTCCAGCGTCTGAAAGAGAAGCTCTCGGCGTACATCTTCACTGCAGTGTGGCGTGCTGGTAAGGAGCTCTGCATCCCTGATGCCTTATCCCGCTCTCCTGTCAGCCGCCCTACTCCAGAAGACCATGTACTCGACGCCGACCTCGCTCTTTCCGTCAGGACTGTGGTCACTCTCCATGCCGTCCAATCCCTTCGTTCGGACCTGTCACCAGATGACGACAAGGCAATGGAGGACCTTCGAACAGCGGCCCGAGATGACCCTTCCTATGTCCGACTCGTCGAGTATGTGAGGAATGGATTTCCTAGCAACCGCTACGATCTTCACAACACCCTGCTCCCGTATTGGAAACTCCGCGATGAACTCTACTGCGACGGAGACCTTGTTCTGTACGGAGCACGTGTAGTTGTCCCTGCTGCATCACGTCCCCATGCCTTGGCCCGCCTTCACGACAGTCACCGTGGAGCTGAGGCCACCAAACGACGTGCACGACAGACTGTGTTCTGGCCCGGCATCAACTCCGACATCTCCAATGTTGTCCGTGCGTGTGAGCCCTGCCAAGTATTACAACCCAGCCAGCAGCAGGAACCCTTCATGAGTGACGACAACCCCACCCGCCCCCTTGAGTCTGTGTCGGCCGACTTTTTCTGTGTGTCAGGAAAGTCCTTCCTCGTTATCGTCGACCGTCTCTCTGGTTGGCCGGTTGTCATCAAGTGCGGTAATGACACGACGTCTGCCGCCACCATCAGCAAGTTCCGCCACTACTTCCGTGACGTGGGCGTTCCTGTACGCCTGCGAACCGACGGAGGGCCTCAGCTTACAAGCCGGGACTTTGCTGTGTTCCTTGACCGATGGGGAGTCCGGCATGTGTTGTCATCGCCCCATTACCCGCAGTCCAACGGCCACGCTGAGGCTGCTGTCAAATCCCTGAAGCACCTCATCCTTAAGGTGGCCCCTTCTGGGAACATTGACTGCGAGGCCTTCGACAGGGGTCTTCTTGAACTCTGCAACACACCTAACTACACCGGACGCTCCCCTGCCCAGGTTTTGTATGGACGCCCCCTTCGTTCTTGTGTCCCTGCTCACCCTCAATCCTTCTCCAAGGAGTGGCAGGCTAAGACAGAGGATTGTGATCGCCGAGCCGGCGAACGTGTTCAGGACGTCGTCGCCCGCTACAACGACCACGCCCGCCCTCTCCCCAGGTTGAGTGTCGGCACCCAAGTCCGTGTTCAGGACCCGACCTCCCTACGTTGGGACAAAGTAGGCGTAGTCATGGGTCTCGGCAGGTCACGGGACTACCAGGTGCGGTTACCCAGTGGTCGTGTGTGGTGGAGGAACCGCCGTTTTCTCCGACCCGTAACAATGCCTTCTGCTGGCCCCGCCACCAGTGTTGAGTCCCATACCCTTCCCAGTGATGAAGTCCCTCGACGCTCAGAACGGATCCAAAAGAAAAGGTCCGCTCAAGACTTTGCTATGAGCGTATAGGGGGGAGGGAGGTGTATGTATATTATGTATGCTGGATTATATATTATGTATGTATATTATGTATGTGCTCCATTTATGTAGCTAGCAGCGTGTGGCAATGTTATTACCATATCCCACATGCCTAATTAATGTGCCTGGCGACGTATGGAAGCTGCTAATGTATCACTTGCCATACGTCGTCTATAGCAGTTGACTAAGGAGCTTAGCCGGGGAGAGTGCTGCTCCCCTTTGTGTACATACTCTTATCCAGTAAACCGAACCTACAAAACTATACAGGTGTTTGTGTTCTCTCCTGTATATAGAACTTATTATTCAGAACCTAACAGTATGGTGTGTTGTGGTGTAGTGGTGTGGTGTGGTGTGGTATAGTGCTGTGTGGTGTATTGTGGTGGTGTGATGTAGTGTGGTGTGGTATGGTGTGTCGTGTAGTGGTGTGGTGTGGTATAGTGCTTGTGGTGTAGTGTGGTGTGGTGGGGTGTGGTGTGGTGATTGTGGTGTAGTGATATAGTGGTGTGGTGATGTGGTGGTGGTTGTAGTATGGTAGTATTGTGTTGACGATATTGGTCGTGTGTTCGAGAGAGAGAGAGAGAGAGAGAGAGAGAGAGAGAGAGAGAGCATATCGTAACTGGCCACAACAGCTCATCGCAAGAGACGAGGAGGGTAAGAGACATAACTTCTCTCTCTCTCTCTCTCTCTCTCTCTCTCTCTCTCTTTGCTAATCACACAAAGTCCCAATTATACCAAACTACAGTAAATGGCATCCGATTGTAGCGCCATATATATTGATGATTGACGTTCGTAGTATACATAGGTAGTTTATACAGGTAGATATAGGTAGTTATACACCTGTACTGGTTAGAGCTACAACACAGTGGCCGCCCTACTCACATGGCCTCGGTAATTGGTTTATTTCTCTTCCACTCCATTATTTTCCCTTTTCTTGTGGCTAATTTATTGTGTTATTTACTTTAGGTTGGAAGGGATACGTATATGCTCTTTGAGTGGCCGGCGTGGTGTGCTATTCTCTCTGAGTGGCCGGCGTGGTGTGTTATGCTCTCTGAGTGGCCGGCGTGGTGTGTTATGCTCCCTGAGTGGCCGGCGTGGTGTGTTATGCTCCCTGAGTGGCCGGCGTGGTGTGTTATGCTCCCTGAGTGGCCGGCGTGGTGTGTTATGCTCCCTGAGTGGCCGGCGTGGTGTGTTATGCTCTCTGAGTGGCGGGTGTGGTGTGTTATGCTCCCTGAGTGGTCGTTGTGTGGTGCTCTCTTAGTGGCCAGCGTGTTAAGCTCTGTTAGTTTATGGTATGTCAATCTGTGAGAGAGAGAGAACACTTGGATGAGGAAGTCATTATCATACACCATTTTACCTGTTCAGAAAAAACATTATACGTTTATGTACCTGCTCTCTCTCTCTCTCTCTCTCTCTCTCTCTCTCTCTCTCTCTCTCTCTCTCTAAGCCAGTATCATCACTCACCTCGCCCTCCCTCACTCTCACTTTTCTTCCCTAAGCCAGTACCATCATCCTACCTCTCTCTCTCCATCCCTCTCACTCTCTCTCCCTCCATATTCCTCTCCCTTCTTCTTCCTCTCCCTCCCTCTCCCTCTCTCTCACTCTCTCTCACTCTTCAGCCAGTACAGCAGGAAGAAAGCCATTCATTACTCTCATAGGGCAGGCAATTAACATCTAGGAAGGTGTTACAACAGGTGCACTCTGACACCTGTCTTCGTTAATCACAGGTGTTTTGTTGTCGATGGAAATATGAGAGTGAAAAATTTCCTCTGACTTTTTTCTGTGTGTGTGTGTGTGTGTGTGTCTGTATATTTATCACACACACACACACACACACACACACACACACCAAAGCTTTTAGTCATAATATAAAAACAACAACACATTATATAAGTATGAATTTAAAGCAATAATAACATCATGAATAACATTAATATTTTTAACTGTTCTTCATTGTTCATCACGTAAGCAAAATAAAACACACGAACCAATATGTAAATTTTAGTGGAATATTTACCTTTGGTCAGTTCAGCAGCAGCCTCTTCTGATCTGACTGATGAACGATTTACCCTGTGTGAGTTATGCAGTCTGTTTATGTCAGTCAGTGGCCAGTTCATTTTGTCTCTTAATTTTTTGTCAAACGAGCGATAATTTATGAACTTTTTCTTTATTTATTCCAATTTTTTCACTGATGTACCTTTGGCAATTTTTTAGTATTGCAAATTGCCAGAAATTGTTGCTAATTGCTAATCACTTTCGGGTAATTTGTCACTTTTTGTCCATTGATTTCCTTTGTAACTTTAAGTAATGATAATGAACAAAATTGCTCGTAATTGTCAATGTGTAAAACTCATTGTAATTTCAGTTGATTGTCTTTTTAAAATTTTCAGTGTTGCAGAATGATAAAACGGCTATTAACACGGACCCACTGTATAAGCAGGGCCAATGTAAGCGTGAAGTAATACAGTTCTCGTCATTATTTTCTTTTATATCGTAAGTGTTGTAATGTGTTCAGGCATTTATTATTATCAGGGAGAGTTGATGTAGTGTCAGGTGTTGCAACATGGTGATACGACTGTGTGTTGATATCTGTTGCATTTCTGGCTGTTGAGAAATATTGCAATATGTTTTGATAAATACTGTACTTAACCTAACCTCTCTCTACCTATTTCATTCTTACCTAACCTAACCTAACCTAACCTAACCTAACCTAACCAAACCATATCTTGTTGCATAATTGACAGTTGACTTTCTTTATTGATGCAACATATTTTCTCGATGCAAAACTACCACTTGAAGAACTTGTTGTTAATTGGCTCGTTATATCCTTATTACAAGGTACTGTAAGGTCTATAATGAGTTGAAATTTGCCCTAATTAGTGAGTTCCTAAGTTGGCCAATTAAGTTGAAGCCTTACCCGTCGATGAGGAGTTTTAGGTCATGCATAACTGAGGAGAGAGAGAGAGAGAGAGAGAGAGAGAGAGAGAGAGAGAGAGAGAGAAAAATATTTATTCACACACTTATCATTTCGCGCGCACACACACACACACACACACACACACACACACACACACCTCACGTTCGTAATTTCACCCTAACTACACATCCACGTAATTCACTCACTTTAACTACCCAGATCATCGTTCCTTCCCGCGTTCTTTCCTTCTTTCACCTAACTTTCTCTTCTTCCTTCTTTATTAGCGTCTGCTCCTCCTCTTCCTCGTGATTGTCTAAAATTATCGTATATAGGTGTTCTTGCCCTAATCCTTGCCCTAATCCTTGCCCTAATCCTTGCCTTAATCCTAGCCCTAATCCTTGCCCTAATCCTTGCCTTAATCCTTGTCCTAATCCTTGCCCTAATCCTTGCCTTAATCCTTATCCTAATCTTTTCCTTAATCCTTGCCCTAATCCTTGTCCAATACTAAGTCTCGCCGGTTCGATCCCGGGGCACCTCCAGGTCGGCCCAGGTGTAAACAGGTAATTGACGTTACAGTTGAGGAAGTAAAGGTGGCCGAGTACAGTGTCGGGCCATGGTGCTGGTGGTCGAGTACAGTGTCGGGCCATGGTGCTGTTGGTCGAGTACAGTGTCGGGCCATGGTGCTGGTGGCCGAGTACAGTGTCGGGCCATGGTGCTGGTGGTCGAGTACAGTGTCGGGCCATGGTGCTGGTGGTCGAGTACAGTGTCGGGCCATGATGCTGGTGGTCGAGTACAGTGTCGGGCCATGGTGCTGGTAGTCGAGTACAGTGTCGGGCCATGGTGCTGGTGGTCGAGTACAGTGTCGGGCCATGGTGCTGGTGGCCGAGTACAGTGTCGGGCCATGGTGCTGGTGGTCGAGTACAGTGTCGGGCCATGGTGCTGGTGGCCGAGTACAGTGTCGGGCCATGGTGCTGGTGGTCGAGTACAGTGTGGGGCCATGGTGCTGGTGGTCGAGTACAGTGTCGGGCCATGATGCCGGTGGTCGAGTACAGTGTCGGGCCATGGTGCTGGTGGTCGAGTACAGTGTCGGGCCATGGTGCTGGTGGTCGAGTACAGTGTCGGGCCATGGTGCTGGTGGTCGAGTACAGTGTCGGGCCATGGTGCTGGTGGTCGAGTACAGTGTCGGGCCATGGTGCTGGTGGTCGAGTACAGTGTCGGGCCATGGTGCTGGTGGTCGAGTACAGTGTCGGGCCATGGTGCTGGTGGTCGAGTACAGTGTCGGGCCATGGTGCTGGTGGTCGAGTACAGTGTCGGGCCATGGTGCTGGTGGTCGAGTACAGTGTCGGGCCATGGTGCTGGTGGTCGAGTACAGTGTCGGGCCATGGTGCTGGTGGTCGAGTACAGTGTCGGGCCATGGTGCTGGTCGTCGAGTACAGTGTCGGGCCATGATGCTGGTGGTCGAGTACAGTGTCGGGCCATGGTGCTGGTGGTCGAGTACAGTGTCGGGCCATGGTGCTGGTGGTCGAGTACAGTGTCGGGCCATGGTGCTGGTGGTCGAGTACAGTGTCGGGCCATGGTGCTGGTGGTCGAGTACAGTGTCGGGCCATGGTGCTGTTGGTCGAGTACAGTGTCGGGCCATGGTGCTGGTGGTCGAGCACAGTGTCGGGCCATGGTGCTGGTGGTCGAGTACAGTGAGGGCCATGGTGCTGGTGGTCGAGTACAGTGTCGGGCCATGGTGCTGGTGGTCGAGTACAGTGTCGGGCCATGGTGCTGGTGGTCGAGTACAGTGTCGGGCCATGGTGCTGGTGGTCGAGTAGTGTCGGGCCATGGTGCTGGTGGTCGAGTACAGTGTCGGGCCATGATGCTGGTGGTCGAGTACAGTGTCGGGCCATGGTGCTGGTGGTCGAGTACAGTGTCGGGCCATGGTGCTGGTGGTCGAGTACAGTGTCGGGCCATGGTGCTGGTGGTCGAGTACAGTGTCGGGCCATGGTGCTGGTGGTCGAGTACAGTGTCGGGCCATGGTGCTGCCTCCTTGTGTACCGAAGACTTATTAAATACCAAATTTTTTTGCCATTTTTTCGCAATTTTTAGTTTTATAATTTTTTTAACATCATAACAAGTTTTTAATGTCCTTGAATTTCGTAAAGTTATTTTAAATGGTAAACTTATGAGAAAAAATGTCCCTGATTTTCCATATTTCAGAATTTTAAGTTTTGAATTTTTTTCAGGGGCTCTTAAATACCATAAAATTAAACGGGATAAATTTAAATATTGTTGTAAATTCATAAAAAAAGAAATCTCAAATCTTTTTTTCTAGAATTTTTCAAAGTGTAGTCATTTTTCAAGGGACATAAGGGGGGCCATTCTCAGGGTCTGTTATGGCCTTAGGACCCTGAGAGTTATAGCAGCATTAACTCTGCCATATCGTGAGAGTATGGTGAGGAGAAGGCAGAAGTTAAAGCGAAGTCGTCTCGTTTGTTTAAGTGATGATCTTCTTCTTCTTCTTCTTCTTCTTCCCTTCCTCCTCCTCCTTAAGACCCCGTTAGTGAGACGTCAGACCACCTCCCTTACATATATAATGAACTGTTCATCTTGGCTCTAAAGACGCGTTTAAAATTCTCTTAAAGTTGAATAATTGAGTAGGTGGCAACCCCTTGTGATCACTAGTGAGAGAGACAGTGAGAGAGGTGTCTGTGTGGACGCTTTCTCTCTTTCTTTCTTTCGCGTCTCTCTCTCTCTCTCTCTCTCTCTCTCTCTCTCTAAAATATACCTTTATTCCCTCCATCGCTCCACACTTTTAAAAACCCATGAATCTCAAACCTGTTCATTAAAAGTATTTTTATATTTTTGGGTTTAATTAATAGTTGACGAAATATTTTACACCCCATAAAATGATTAGGGAGATTATTATAAAACAAATGATTATATTCAACTAGTTCTCTATAAGATTAGTGTCAAGGGATTAGTTATGGTCATTTGAATCAGCTTAATGGGACGTGATGTCAGTCTCCAGAATACGAGGCGGATTTAACTAACTGACGCTACGTGTTAAATCAAGGTCAAGTTACAGCAAGTTCCGCGGAGAAGTGAAGTGAGTGGAAGGGATTAGGGGTGGTGATTGGAGGGGTGGGTGGTGGTGGTGATTGGGGGGGTGGGAGGTGGTGGTGATTGGAGGGGTGGGTGGTGGTGGTGATTGGAGGGGTGGGAGGTGGTGGTGATTGGAGGGGTGGGTGGTGGTGGTGATTGGAGGGGTGGGTGGTGGTGGTGATTGGAGGGGTGGGTGGTGGTGGTGATTGGAGGGGTGGGTGGTGGTGGTGATTGGAGGGGTGGGAGGTGGTGGAAATTGGGGGGTGGTGAGCAGAAGAGAGAGAGAGAGAGAGAGAGAGAGAGAGAGAGAGAGAGAGAATATACTCACTCACTCCACCATTTATTTCCCAGCTGTCTGAAGGTATTGGTGTTGTGTACGTATTTCAAGACGACACACACACACACACACACACACACACACACACACACACATAATAACAAAAATAATAATAATAATAAAAATAAAAACGTAATTGCCTCCAGATTTTTATTTATTTTACGACATAATATTTCCGAGACAAGAGATAGTGTTGGAGATAATGTTGGAGATAGTGAGTTGGAGATAGTGTTGGTGATAGTGTGGTAGAGATAGTGTTGGAGATAGTGAGTTGGAGATAGTGTGTTAGAGGTAGTGAGTAGAGATAGTGAGTTACAGATAGTGTTGGAGATAGTGAGTTGGAGATAGTGAGTAGAGATAGTGAGTTAGAGATAGTGTTGGAGATAGTGAGTTGGAGATAGTGTGTTAGAGGTAGTGAGTAGAGATAGTGAGTTAGAGATAGGGTTGGAGATAGTGAGATGGAGATAGTGTGTTGGAGATAGTGAGTTAGAGATAGTGTTGGAGATAGTGTATTGGAGGTAGAGAGTAGAGATAGTGAGTTAGAGATAGTGTTGGAGATAGTGAGTTAGAGATAGTGTTGGATATAGTGTGTTGGAGATAGTGTGTTGGAGATAGTGAGATAGAGATAGTGTTGGAGATAATGTTGGAGATAGTGTGTAGGAGATAGTGTGTAGGAGATAGTGAGTTAGAGATAGTGTTGGAGATAATGTTGGAGATAGTGTGTTGGAGATATTGTGTTGCAGATAGTGAGTTAGAGATAGTGTTGGAGATAGTGTTAGAGATAGTGAGTTAGAGATAGTGAGTTAGAGATAGTGTGTTAGAGATAGTGAGTTAGAGATAGTGTGTTAGAGATAGTGTGTTAGAGATAGTGAGTAGAGATAGTGAGTTAGAGATAGTGTGTTAGAGATAGTGAGATAGAGATAGTGAGTTGGAGATAGTGTGTTGGAGATAGTGAGTTAGAGATAGTGTTGAAGATAGTGT
>CAUDMG010001590.1:1047500-1054443 GCA_958450375.1 Homarus gammarus | reverse complement strand
AACACCATCTGTGAGGGAATTACTACATCACGTCAGGCCCCTCATACACCATCTGTGAGGGAATTACTACACCACGTGATGCCCCTCATAACACCATCTGTGAGGGAATTACTACACCACGTCAAGTCCCTCATAACACCATCTGTGAGGGAATTACTACACCACGTGAGGCCCCTCATAACACCATCTGTGAGGGAATTACTACACCACGTGAGGCCCCTCATAACACCATCTGTGAGGGAATTACTACACCACGTGAGGCCCCTCATAACACCATCTGTGAGGGAGTTACTACACCACGTGAGGCCCCTCATAACACCATCTGTGAGGTAATTACTACACCACGTGAGGTCCCTCATAACACCATCTGTGATGTAATTACTACACCAAGTGAGGTCCCTCATAACACTATCTGTGAGGGAATTACTACACCACGTGATGCCCCTCATAACACCATCTGTGACGGAGTTACTACACCACGTGAGGCCCCTCATAACACCATCTGTGAGGTAATTACTACACCACGTGAGGTCCCTCATAACACCATCTGTGATGTAATTACTACACCACGTGAGGTCCCTCATAACACCATCTGTGAGGGAATTACTACACCACGTGAGGCCCCTCATAACACCATCTGTGACGGAGTTACTACACCACGTGAGGCCCCTCATAACACCATCTGTGATGTAATTACTACACCACGTGAGGTCCCTCATAACACCATCTGTGATGTAATTACTACACCACGTGAGGTCCCTCATAACACTATCTGTGAGAACACTATCTGTGAGGGAATTACTACACCACGTGAGGTCCCTCATAACACCATCTGCGAGGGAATGACTACACCACGCCAGGTCCCTCATAACACCATCTGAGGGAACTACTACACCATGTGAGTTCCTCCTAACACCATCTGGGAGGGAGTTACTACACTAGGTGTTTGCTGTTCAACACCTACATTAATCTGTATGTTCACTGTATGTTCCTTCACCTTTCTCTAATGAAGGCTTTTATTAAACCACCAATGTGTGTAATAAGTCATTTATGTCCAATGTATATTTTCAGCCTTCGGGCTGCAGAACTTCTTCAATAAACCGTAAATTATTATTATTATTTTTACTAATACATACATACATACATACATTCAGACATACATACATACATACATACATACATACATCCATACATTCATACATACATACATGCATACATACATACATTCATACATACATACATACATACATACATACATACATACATACATACATACAGTACTCAATGGGCAATTTTAACCCCAACATTTAATTGCGGTTTAAATTAAAACTTTTTTCAGTAATTTACTCAACTGAATATATATAAATGATTACCACGTTGTTTGTGTCTGTGTGGGGGTGTGTGGGGGGTGTGGGGGTGTAGTGGTGTGGGGGTGTAGTGGTGTGGGGTGCGGGGGAGTAGTGGTGTGGGGGTGTAGTGGTGTGGCGATATGGGGTGTAATGGTGTGGGGGCGTGGGGGTGTAGTGGTGTGGGGATATGGGGTGTAATGGTGTGGGGGTGTAGTGGTGTGGGGGTGTGGGGGTGTAGTGGTGTGGGGGTGTGAGGGTATAGTGGTGTGGGGGTGTAGTGGTGTGGGGGTGTAGTGGTGTGGAAGTGTAGTGGTGTGGGGGTGTAGTGGCGTGGGGGTGTGGGGTGCGGGGGTGTGGGGTGTGAGAGTGTAGTGGTGTGGAAGTGTAGTGGTGTGTAGTGGTGTGGGGGTGTGGGGTGCGGGGGTGTGGGGGTGTAGTGGTGTGGGGGTGCAGTGGTAAGGGGGTGTAGTGGTGTGGGGGTGTGGGGTGCGGGGGTGTGAGGGTGTAGTGGCGTGGGGGTGTAGTGGTGTGGGGATGTAGGGGTGTAGTGGTGTGGGGGTGTGGGGATGTGGGGGTGTGTGGGTGTAGTGGTGTGGAAGTGTAGTGGTGTGGGGGTGTAGTGGTGTGGGGGTGTGGGCTGCGGGGGTGTGAGGGTGTAGTGCTGTGGGGGTGTAGTGGTGTGGGGGTTTTGGGGGTGTAGTGGTGTGGGGGTGTTGGGTGTAGTGGTGTGGGGATATGGGGTGTAATGGTGTGGGGGTGTAGGGGTGTGGGGGTGTAGGGGAATAGGGTGTAATGGTGTGGGGGTGTAGTGGTGTGGGGGTGTAGTGGTGTGGTGCTGTGGGGTGTAATGGTGTGGGGGTGTAGTGGTGTGGTGCTGTGGGGATATGGGGTGTAATGGTGTGGGGGTGTAGTGGTGTGGGGGTGTGGGGGAATAGGGTGTAATGGTGTGGGGGTGTAGTGGTGTGGGGGAATGGGGTGTAATGGTGTGGGGATGTAGTGGTGTGGGGGTGTAGTGGTGTGGGGGAATAGGGTGTAATGGTGTGGGGGTGTAGTGGTGTGGTGGTGTGGGGATATGGGGTGTAATGGTGTGGGGGTGTAGTGGTGTGGGGATGTGGGGATATGGGGTGTAATGGTGTGGGAGTGTAGTGGTGTGGGGATGTGGAGGAATAGGGTGTAATGGTGTGGGGGTGTAGTGGTGTGGGGGTGCTTGTGTACAGGGTGTGGGGGGGGGGGTTTGTGTGTCATGGGATATTCAGTGTGGTGGGGGAGGTGGGTTTTTATACATGGGGTGTGGGGGTGTGGGAATGTGTGGGAGAGGTGGGTGTATGCGTTCCGAGGATGTTGTGTGTGTGTGTGTGTGTGTGTGTGTTTAAACATTTATCCACGCCCCATAGTATATAACACATTATATTCCTCTATACACATAACACCTAATTGTTTTAGTTGAAATAAAAGAGTAAATTTTCCCCCACAATTTCATATATTGCGTTATATAAAAATCAGATCGCAAAATATATAAACTTTGCTATAGCGGTGATATAGTAACACAGAGAGATAAAAAGTATATAAACCTTTTATATGCGTGAGATTAAGGTAGTTTGGCTTAATATATATAATGGTGGGGAAATAATTATGTTTCCATGAGTGTTGTTACTTTTGGGGGTCAATAATTGGTTTGATATTACTGTATTTGTTTTGTTCATCAGTTTTGAGAGAATGTGTGTGTGTGTGTGTGTGTGTGTGAGTGTGTGTGTGTAATAATAATAATAATAATAATAATAATAATTAACGGTTTATTGAAAGAGCTTGGCAGCCAGAAGGCTGAAAATATACAGTTACATATTTGGGGAATGGGTTACGAATTACAAATAATATACAAGTAACATAAGTGACACAAATAAGACATATAATAACTTAGATGGGGAAAAGCTCAAACTACAGTTCATTTCAACATAGTGACAGTGCTACAGTGTTACAAGTTATTGAAAATTTTTACAATGGTTGGGACTGGGCTGTTCTTATAGCGATCAGTTCGTGCACGTATGGGCTGGATGCGGTTGTGGTGTCGCACAGCAATTCTCGGACAAGGGATCTCAGGTGGTAGTAGGAGCCGGTGTCGGGGATGGTGTAGAAGCTTCTTACCAAATTTGCAGATGAGGTCGTGGTGATGGTCAGTGAGAGTCGAAAGGGTCAGTGTGTTGAGCGCTTCTTGATATGTGGAGTAGGAAGGGGAGAGAATAATCTTGCATGCCCTCTTTTGCACTTTTTCTAGGTGTTTACGTTGTGTGGCATTTAGGGAGGAAGACCAGGTGGGGGAGGCATAGGTGAGCCTAGGAAGTATGAATGTTGTGTAAACACTGAGGAGCTCGTGTGCAGGAACTCCCGAGGGACTTGAGTCGGCGGAGGAGGTGGAGACGGAAACTGGAGGATTTGACAACTTCATTGACGTGTGGTTTCCAATTTAGTTTGTTGTCTATGGTGACGCCGAGGAGCTTCGTGGAATCTACAACCTGGAGTGTGTTCGGACCTAGAGTAATGGAAGGAGGTGGGACAATGTCGGAGGAGAGGTTGATGTGCATAACCATGGTCTTGGTATGGTTGATGGTGACATGGTTGTTGGTGGCCCAGTTTTGGAGACTGTTCAATAAATCCTGAAGGGCGGTATAGTTGGGAGCAGAATTGTTGACGCTGATCCCAACGGTTTATTGAAAGAGCTTGGCGTGTGTGTGTGTATAAGTCTGTGTGTGTGTGTATCTGTGTGTGTGTGTGTGTGTGTGTGTGTGTGTGTGTCCTCTATCTCCAAAGAAGATAAGGTTGTGCTGCTTGGTAACTTCAATGACAGACTTGGCAGAGATGCTAACATTTGGCAGGGAACCATAGGGAGAAATGGACAAGGCAAGTGTGATCCCAACGACCTACTCCTCCTCAGCAAGTGTGCTGCACACAACCTCACTATCACCAATAGCTTGTTTAGGCAGGCCGACAAGTTCAAGGGTTCGTGGCAACACCCACGATCCAAAACTGGCATCTCATTGACTACATCATTGTCAGTGAAAGAGATCACTGAGATGTCCTCGTCACCCGAGCCATGCGTGGCTCAGACCACTGTGACACTGATCATCGGCTCGTCAGAGCCAAGCTCTCACTTCACGTCGCCCCAAAACGGCGAAGGCAACAAGCCTCCAGAAGAGGTTTTAACACAAAACTTCTGGAGGATCCAGCGGTAACACATGCTTTCAGGGGGCAGCTTGAACATGGGCTGACAAACAACTCGACAACAAGCAACCCAAATCCCAGTGCCGAATGGGATACTCTCACCACTGTCATGACAAAAACCTGCAGAGACTCTCAGCCAGATCGAAAGAACACACCAGGACTGGATCGCTGAAAATTTCCCGAAAATCAATGTACTCGTCGATGATAAACGTGCTGCTTTAACTGAGTGGCAGAACAACCCTCAGTCTCGGACCAAAGCTGATACGTTCAGCAAGAAGAAAGCGGCAGCCGAGCGGGAACTTTGCAAACTAAAGAACGACTGGTTGAAAAATAAAGCATGTGAAACTTAAAAAATTGCAGATCAACGCAAAAATGAGCAAATTTTTCAATTCCACAAAAATATTTTATAGGCCAATCACACATGGTTGAGCCCCTCCGCTCATCCGACGGTAACTCTCTAATTAAAGACGATGAAGGCATCCTTAAGTACTGGAAAGAGCACTACCATTCGCTGCTCAACCGAAACACCGATGTGGATGTCCTGACTACCCAGCAGGTCCCTCAGCATCCAGAGCTGACCCACCTCAGCGATCCTCCATCCCTGGATGAGGTAGCTACTGCCATCAAACACATCAAAAATAATAAAGTCTCAGGGCCTGATGGAATCCCAGCCGAGGTGTGTAAAGCAGGAGGACCTCTGCTTATCAGCCGTCTCCACTCTCTCCTGGAGAATATATAGGAATAGGAGGAAATCCCCCAAACTCTTAAAGACGCCTCCATCGTCAATATTCATAAGAACAAGGGAGACCGGTCAGACTGTGGCAACTGCAGCGGGACCTTGTTGCTCTCCGTAGCTGGCAAGATTATCGCCCAGTCCTCGTAGACAGACTTCTTCCTGGGGCGGAAAACATGATCTTTGCTGAGGGTACGGCCGCCAGATACAGGAATGGTGCAGAGAACAGCGTCGTGACCTGTACATGGCCTTCATTGATCTAACCAAGGCCTTCGACTGGGTCAGCAGGGAAGCCTTCTGAAGGACCCTCAGCCGTTTTGGTTGTCCACCAAAATTCATCTACAAAAGTTGCACGTATATCGAGCAGTGGTCCTCCCCACCCTGCTATATGGTAGCGAGACATGGGTCACATACAGGAGGCACCTCAAGACACTTGAAAACTTTCACCAACGTAGTCTACGTTCCATCCTCCGAGTTCGCTGGAAAGACAAGAGAACAAATGCCAGTATTTTCGCAAACACCAACTGTAGGAGCAACGAGGCTACCATTATCCCTGAACAACTACTCTGGACTGTCTAAGTTATCCGCATGGACGACAGTAGACTGCCAAAGCTACTTTACAGTCACCTAACGAATTGTAGACGTAACGCTGGCGGGCAACTGGAAAAGGTATAAGGATAGTCTTAAAACAAACCTGAAAAAGTGCCAAATTGACCCCCTCACCAGGGAGACGATTACTCCACACCGTAACGCTTGGAGGAGCACCACACAAGAAGGTGTCAATACTTTAAAGTTAACCCGACTGAAAACCGGGGCAGATAAGCGCCAGCACTGAAAAGACGCTGCCGCATGTGCAATATCTGTGATCGACCCTGCCGGTCCCGTATCGGCCTCTCTGTCACCTCAAGGCTCACCAACCAAGGTGACATCCTTAATAACTCATATCATTGTATCATAGCTGGATGAGCGTCATACTCGATTCCAAGGGTCAGCAAATTAGTAGTAGTGTAATAATAAAATAATAATAATTAGCGGTTTATTGAGAAAGTTCTGCAACCCGAAGGGTGAAAGTACACATTAAACAAAAATGACTTATTACATACAAAGACATGATGTGTGTGTGTGTGTGTGTGTGTGTGTGTGTGTGTGTGTGTGAGTGTGTGTGTGTGTGTGTGTGTGTGTGTGTGAGTGTGTGTGTGTGTGTGTGTGTGTGTGTGTTTTCTTAATCTTTTTATTCTCCTTTCTCTAAAAATTATCTTCCTTCTTTTTTATTTATTTTCTTTGTATCGTTTCCTTCTTTCTTTCTTCCTTTACTTTCTCTCTTTCTTTTTCATACTGCTCCCTCCCTCCTCTCTCTCTCTTTCTCCTTTAACTTTCTTCCCCGTGGTGGTAGGTACACTCAGCCCCTATAACCCAACTTCCCCGTGGTGGTAGGTACACTCAGCCCCTATAACCTAACTTCCCCGTGGTGGTAGGTACACTCAGCCCCTATAACCCAACTTCCCCGTGGTGGTAGGTACACTCAGCCCCTATAACCTAACTTCCCCGTGGTGGTAGGTACACTCAGCTCCTATAACCAACTTCCCCGTTGTGGTAGGTACACTCAGCCCCTATAACCTAACTTCCCCGTGGTGGTAGGTACACT
>CAUDMG010001590.1:1007500-1035000 GCA_958450375.1 Homarus gammarus | reverse complement strand
TAAATAATTGCATGAAATATATATATGTGATCATTTCCTGCATCTACTTTACATACGAAGATTTAATAGATGTGTGTGTGTGTGTGTGTGTGTGTGTGTGTGTGTCGTAAATGAAGCACATAATATTTACTGTCTGATACATATAATTCCCGTTCAATTCTTTTCAAAGGTTACCATCCATCAAATCGATAACCAATTCGATTTTTTTATTTATTTTTTTGCAATAGGCTATAATTAGTTAATTGCCGATACAGCCTCCCTCACGAACTGTCAGACAATTAGTTTCAGGCAATTAGAGGTCAATTCGTCAACTGTAGAGTATATTCCATCTGATGCTGGACTAAAAATAACGTTTGATTTATAGTAGTTGGTCTTTATAACAGTGAACTATACACCGTCTACCTCGGTATCAGTATTGCCTACTAAATAATACACAGTTCAACTCTACATGAATATTATTATAAATATTCACCTGTGATATAAATAATTTGTGAATGGCGAGGCTTAATGTATGTTTCTTCGTAAAGTATATCGTGTTTCTACCACTAATCCAGACTGCTTTACGATATGACGCTTATCAATCTCTCTCTCTCTCTCTCTCTCTCTCACACTTTTTTTTTTTTTGGTTAGTGATTAAAGTAAGGATATAATGCGTTCATCTCGTGCTTGTTTATTTTGATTTTTGTTAGGTTCTTGTGGGACTTTACTACCGTTCGTCTTTTTGCTTTTGTTTTCCCTCCACATCCATTTATGAGTTGAATGTTTTTGTTTCGCCGCTGTGGTTGTTCATTTGTTGTGGTTCAGTCAGGTGGTTCTATGGTACACGAATCAGTCTAGTTATTTAATATATAAGACAAGAACCACACGAATAAGTATAGAATCAACACGAACACAGGAATCGAACAATATGAAGCGGTTCCAAATACACCCCAGGAGAACCCCGTGACCCACTATGCACGAGAGTCGAAGCATATGAACCGAGCTTCGAAAATCGACCCGAAATATTAAGGAGAGGCGACGATACTGGTGTGTGTGTGTGGGGGGGGGGGGGTGAGGTGAGAGATGGGAGGGGGGAAGGGAGGGGAAAGGAAAGGGGAGGGAGAGGGTAAAATGGGGAAGAGAGAGAGGGCGAACCGAGGCGACTCAACGAACCGCTCAGTTGCAAATTGGACCCAATGAAGCACAAGCGAATCTCCGAGCCGTGGTGCCTCGATACAGAACCAGCCAGCCGGAAGTGGAAATTGCTGTCATGAAGAAAGAGGAGGGGGAAGAGGGGGGGGGGAGAGGGGAGAGAGGATGATGGAGGAGGAGGGGGGGGAGAGGAGGAAATGGGAGTTTGGGGGGAGGGGAGGAGAGGAGGAATGTGGGAAGGGGAGGAGGAACAGGGGTGGGTGGGTGAGAAGTGTAGAGAGAGAGAGAGAGAGAGAGAGAGAGAGAGAGAGAGAGAGAGAGAGAGAGAGAGATTGACCTATATAGCGTTGCCTATATGTGGTGACGGCGCACACACACACACACACACACACACACACACACACACACACACACACACACACACACACACACACGTAGCTAACAAATTGAACTGCAAAAAAATAACTTGAAAGGAGTGATGGAGAGAGAAAAGAGATAGAGAGATAATTAGAAGGAGAGTGAGATATGAGAGAGAGACAGACACACGTTACGTACATCAGGAGAGACGTGGATGACGATAAGAGAGAGACAAAAGGTGATGACAAGAGAGGTTGATAATTAAGGATAATAAGAAGGTAGGAATAAAGTATGTATGTATGTATGTAAGTATGTATGATTGTATGTATGTATGTATGTATCACAAACTTTATTCACGAAAAATATACAAAAACTAACTTAGTTTTATTGACGTCTATGAAAAAACCCAAACCTAATGTAACCTAATGTAACCTAATGTAACCTAATGTAACCTAACCTAACCTAACCTAACTTAACCTGGCAGGAAGAGGCAGCTATGAGACAGGGAGGTCCTACCGCCTGGGAAGATATTGGTAGACCCTGCTGCCATATGTGACCAAGTCCCAGGTTGATGATCTGACTTTCTGCCTCATTTACACACAACTGCAGGGTCTCAATTGTTTCTCTTACTATTGACAACACAACATACATATATTGGTTCTCACTTTTGATCTTTTTTTTTCTTTTTTGTATATATTTATGGTTCTTTATTATTATTATTATTATTATTATTATTATTATTATTATTATTATTATCATTATTATTATTATTATTACTTAATATATTTATTATTTTTATATTTTCGCCCCACAGGCCCTGGTGTGGGTCATTGACCTGTGCCCGGGTGGACTAATCTCGTAAGAAAAAAATAATAATAACCTAACCTAACCTAACCTAACCAAACCTAACCAGACCAGACCAGACCAGACCAGACCAGACCAGACCAGACCAGACCAGACCAAAACTAACCTACAGTAAACCACTCTCTCTCTTACCATGTCATTAAAGGAGTCATTAAAACGCTTAATTGCTCAGTTTCAGACCATAAATCTATTTTTTTCGATGATTATATTTCTGAGCCAAAAAATTATTACTTAAAAGGTAATTACAGGTCATAGCTACGATAGGAGATGGTGATTATGTGTGTGTGAAACCTCTCTCTCACACACACACACACACACACACACACACACACACACACACACACACGTCAGTATAAAAACACAACAGTAAACCCCGTTTTATATTTTTTCTTTATGCAAATTACACCACAAAGGTAACCCTACGGCTGAGAGAGAGAGAGAGAGAGAGAGAGAGAGAGAGAGAAATGAAGTGTACGTACGTGTATCATGCGACCACCACTATCTCCCCTCACCCCTCACCACCACCACTATCTCCCCTCACCCCTCACCACCATCCCCTCTCACCCCTCACTACCACCCCCTCACCCTTCACCACTACCACCCCCTCACCCCTCACCACCACCACTATCTCCCCTCACCCCTCACCACCATCCCCTCTCACCCCTCACTACCTCCCCCTCACCCCTCACCACCACCACTACCCCCCTCACCCCTCACCACCACCACTATCTCCCCTCACCCCTCACCACCATCCATCTACCAGCACAAGTAATGACCACACTTCAGGTTAAAGATCCAATTATCGATAACCACCAATAATCTGGTAGAATTATCACCATTATATAAGATAACACAACCCACTCAAGGCTACGGTTATCTGGCCCTGTAACACGATATATCCTCCCCTGTGTGACGCCTCCTTGTAAATAATGGTGTTGTAACGCGCCGCCCACTCGTGTTTACGTTATCAATGGCCGCCCCTAACATTAATGTGAAGGGGAATATCTCTCTCTCTCTCTCTCTCTCTCTCTCTCTCTCTCTCTCTATGGGTATTCACTTTTTTTCTGTTTGACCTTTTTTTCTATTTTTCTGTCCTTCCTTCATTTCTTTGTCCTTTTATCGCCCACCCTAAATATCCCTCTCTCTCTCTCTCTCTCTTTCTCTCTCTCTCTCTCTCTCTCTCTCTCTCTCTGTCTCTATGGGTATTCACTTTTTTTCTGTTTGACCTTTTTTTCTATTTTTCTGTCCTTCCTTCATTTCTTTGTCCTTTTATCGCCCACCCTAAATCTCTCTCTCTCTCTCTGTCTCTCCCTTATTCACTTCCCCTTCACGTCTTCCACCCCATCATCCTCCTCCTCCTCCTCTTCTGTATTATTCTTCCCCCTTTTCTTAATCCTCTTCTCCCTTCTCTTTTTACATCTACTAATCCATCGGCAATCTCTACTTAATCTTCTTCAACAAGCTTTTAATTGAGGGTGTAGTAGTAGGGAGTAGAGGAGGAAGGGTTGATTTAAAGAGCTGGTGTCGTGTGTGATGGTCAGCGTGTTCGCCTCGCAAGTGAGTGGACCCGGGTTCGATCCCCGGGCAGGGAGAGACTATGGGCAAGTTTCTTTACGCCATTTGCCTCTGTCTACCCAGCAGTAATTGGGAACCTGGGTGTTAATCGATTTACGGATCGTGTTCCGGGGTAACGGTTAACCAGTGCAGTTGGCGAGTTGTCCGGTCTTCTCGGACTGTTCCCTGACACTGGGTCATGCAGCTCGTTAACTTAGGGTGTGGTTGCTGTGTTGGCGACAGCTTCTACACCTTAAACACTGGGTCATGCAGCTCGTTAACTTTGGGTGTGGTTGTTGTGTTGGCGACAGCTTCTACACCTTAAACACTGGGTCATGCAGCTCGTTAACTCAGGGTGTGGTTGTTGTGTTGGCGACAGCTTCTACACCTTAAACACTGGGTCATGCAGCTCGTTAACTTAGGGTGTGGTTGTTGTGTTGGCGACAGCTTCTACACCTTAAACACTGGGTCATGCAGCTCGTTAACTCAGGGTGTGGTTGTTGTGTTGGCGACAGCTTCTACACCTTAAACAAATTCACGCCTAGGTGGCCCTTGGGCCGGCCATCCTCATTACACGAGGAGCAACCATTATTATGGTGATCAGGGTAGGTTTGTGTTGATGGGCGCTGATATGCTTGAGTTGCCACCCCACCCTCCCCCACCCCCCTTAGTGTATATATATATATCGTTTTCTTATTATTGTTATTATTATTATCATTATTATTATTATTAATATTAATTCCACCGTCCATTACCATATTCATCTTCTCTAATTAATACTGCGATATTTGTTTTGAATTTCCAGATAGTCAACGTCTTCAACAATACAGACAGACATACATAGTTTAATTTAAGTATAGTTACGAAATTAAGATGATTTCAGGAGATTGAAAGAAACTAGCTCTCTCTCTCTCTCTCTCTCTCTCTCTCTCTCTCTCTCTCTCTCTCTCAAGGGCACACAGGTAATGAGAGCAAGACGGTGGATCAAAGGCTGAGGTCGATAGTCCCATCTTGAAGAGCCTTCCTTCATCTCAATACAAACATGTCTGATCCATCTGTCTGGTTCACTTCTCTCTGGTTCACTTCTCTCTGGTTCACTTCTCTCTGGTTCACTTCTCTCTGGTTCACTTCTCTCTGGTTCACTTCTCTCTGGTTCACTTCTCTGTGGTTCACTTCTCTGTGGTTCACTTCTCTGTGGTTCACTTCTCTCTGGTTCACTTCTCTCTGGTTCACGTCTCTCTGGTTCACTTCTCTCTGGTTCACTTCTCTGTGGTTCACTTCTCTCTGGTTCACTTCTCTGTGGTTCACTTCTCTGTGGTTCACTTCTCTCTGGTTCACTTCTCTCTGGTTCACTTCTCTCTGGTTCACTTCTCTCTGGTTCACTTCTCTCTGGATCACTTCTCTCTGGATCACTTCTCCCTGGTTCACTTCTCTCTGGTTCACTTCTCTCTGGATCACTTCTCTCTGGATCACTTCTCTCTGGATCACTTCTCCCTGGTTCACTTCTCTCTGGTTCACTTTTCTCTGGATCACTTCTCTCTGGTTCACTTCTCTCTGGTTCACTTCTCTCTGGTTCACTTCTCTCTGGATCACTTCTCTCTGGTTCACTTCTCTCTGGTTCACTTCTCTCTGGTTCACTTCTCTCTGGTTCACTTCTCTCTGGTTCACTTCTCTCTGGATCACTTCTCTCTGGATCACTTCTCTCTGGTTCACTTCTCTCTGGTTCACTTCTCTCTGGTTCACTTCTCTCTGGTTCACGTCTCTCTGGTTCACTTCTCTCTGGTTCACTTCTCTCTGGTTCACTTCTCTGTGGTTCACTTCTCTCTGGTTCACTTCTCTCTGGTTCACTTCTCTCTGGTTCACTTCTCTCTGGATCACTTCTCTCTGGTTCACTTCTCTCTGGTTCACTTCTCTCTGGTTCACTTCTCTCTGGTTCACTTCTCTCTGGTTCACTTCTCTCTGGATCACTTCTCTCTGGTTCACTTCTCTCTGGTTCACTTCTCTCTGGTTCACTTCTCTCTGGATCACTTCTCTCTGGTTCACTTCTCTCTGCATCACTTCTCTCTGGTTCATGTTTGGTTCATTTCTCTCTGGTTCACTTCTCTCTGGTTCACTTCTCTCTAGTTCACTTCTCTCTGGTTCACTTCTCTCTGGTTCACTTCTCTCTGGTTCACTTCTCTCTGGTTCACTTCTCTCTGGATCACTTCTCTCTGGTTCACTTCTCTGGTTCACTTCTCTCTGGTTCATGTCTGGTTCACTTCTCTCTGAATCACTTCTCTGGTTCACTTCTCTCTGGATCACTTCTCTCTGGTTCACTTCTCTCTGGATCACTTCTCTCTGGTTCACTTCTCTCTGGATCACTTCTCTCTGGATCACTTCTCTCTGGTTCACTTCTCTCTGGTTCACTTCTCTCTGGTTCACTTCTCTCTGGTTCACGTCTCTCTGGTTCACTTCTCTCTGGTTCACTTCTCTGTGGTTCACTTCTCTGTGGTTCACTTCTCTCTGGTTCACTTCTCTCTGGTTCACTTCTCTCTGGATCACTTCTCTCTGGTTCACTTCTCTCTGGTTCACTTCTCTCTGGTTCACTTCTCTCTGGTTCATGTCTGGCTCACTTCTCTCTGGTTCATGTCTGGTTCACTTCTCTCTGGATCACTTCTCTCTGGTTCACTTCTCTCTGGATCACTTCTCTCTGGTTCACTTCTCTGGTTCACTTCTCTCTGGTTCACTTCTCTCTGGTTCACTTCTCTCTGGATCACTTCTCTCTGGTTCACTTCTCTCTGCATCACTTCTCTCTGGTTCATGTCTGGTTCATTTCTCTCTGGTTCACTTCTCTCTGGTTCACTTCTCTCTAGTTCACTTCTCTCTGGTTCACTTCTCTCTGGTTCACTTCTCTCTGGTTCACTTCTCTCTGGTTCATGTCTGGTTCACTTCTCTCTGGATCACTTCTCTCTGGTTCACTTCTCTCTGGATCACTTCTCTCTGGTTCACTTCTCTCTGGTTCACTTCTCTCTGGTTCACTTCTCTCTGGTTCACTTCTCTCTGGTTCACTTCTCTCTGGTTCACTTCTCTCTGGTTCATGTCTGGTTCACTTCTCTCTGGATCACTTCTCTCTGGTTCACTTCTCTCTGGTTCACTTCTCTCTGGTTCACTTCTCTCTGGATCACTTCTCTCTGGTTCACTTCTCTCTGGTTCACTTCTCTCTGGTTCACTTCTCTCTGGATCACTTCTCTCTGGTTCACTTCTCTCTGCATCACTTCTCTCTGGTTCATGTCTGGTTCATTTCTCTCTGGTTCACTTCTCTCTGGTTCACTTCTCTCTAGTTCACTTCTCTCTGGTTCACTTCTCTCTGGTTCACTTCTCTCTGGTTCACTTCTCTCTGGTTCACTTCTCTCTCAACGTCCTATTCCCTTCGTTTATGTCTCATTTTTTCAGTGTTAATTATGTCTCACTTCTGACCTTTATTTATGTGTCTCATTTACGGTGTTTTATTTTTTTGTTTACATTTTTGTTTCATTATTATGTCTGATGCGTGACGTCTCTCTCTCTCTCTCTCTCTCTCTCTCTCTCTCTCTCTCTCTTACACTGTAGAGACTTTGATAAATTGCCTGCCATAACCTTCTCTCTCCCTCCATCATCGTTCTCTCTTCTTTCTTACTTTCCTCCCCCCACCCCTCTTCTTCCGTCCCTTCTTCCCTCCATCGTAGTTCACCTTTCTCCCCTCCCATTTTCTCTCCCTCCCTCCTTCCGTCTTCTCTTCTCCCTCCCTTCTCCTCTCCCTCCCTTCTCCCTCCCTTCTCCTCTCCCTCCCTTCTTCTCCCCCGCCCTACTGGTCACTATGTTCTGCCTCTTATCTCAAATATCTCATGGGAGACTTTGGCAGCCCCCCGGGAGACAGGTCTCTTGGGGGGAGGCCGGGGGGGGGAGATAAACTGGCGAAGGCGAACACACACACACACACGTCAATGAAGATGTCAAATCCTCCAGTTTCCGTCTCCACCTCCTCCGCCGACTCAAGTCCCTCGGAGTTCCTGCACACGAGCTCCTCAGTGTTTACACAACATTCATACTTCCCAAGCTCACCTATGCCTCCCCCACCTGGTCTTCCTCCCTAAATGCCACACAACGTAAACACCTAGAAAAAGTGCAAAAGAGGGCATGCAAGATTATTCTCTCCCCCTCCTACTCCACATATCAAGAAGCGCTCAACACACTGACCCTTTCGACTCTCACTGACCATCACCACGACCTCATCTGCAAATTTGGTAAGAAGCTTCTACACCATCCCCGACACCGGCTCCTACTACCACCCGAGATCCCTTGTCCGAGAATTGCTGTGCGACACCACAACCGCATCCAGCCCATACGTGCACGAACTGATCGCTATAAGAACAGCCCAGTCCCAACCATTGTAAAAATTATCAATAACTTGTAATACTGTAACACTGTCACTATGTTGAAATGAACTGTAGTTTGAGCTTTTCCCCATCTAAGTTATTATATGTCTTATTTGTGTCACTTATGTTACTTGTATATTATTTGTAATTCGTAACCCATTCCCCAAATATGTAACTGTATATTTTCAGCCTTCTGGCTGCCAAGCTCTTTCAATAAACCGTTAATTATTATTATTTATTATTATTATTATTATTACAGACACACACACACAGTAACTCCTCAGGCTTCAGTGTCACCATTTGCCAAGATTATTATTATTATTACTTTCATTTATTACTATTTTTACTACTACTACTATTATTATTATTATTATTATTATCATCATTTTTATTTATTATTATTATTATTATTATTATTATTATTATTATTATTATTATTATTATCATTTTTATTTATTTTTATTATTATTATTATTATTATTATTATTATCATCATTTTATTATTATTATATTATTATTATTATTATTATTATTATTATATTATTATTATTATTATCTTATTATTATTATTATTATTATTATTATCATCATTTTATTTATTATTATTATTATTATATTATATTATTATATTATTATCATTATTATTATCATTTTTATTTATTATATTATTATTATTATTATTATTATAATTATTATTATTATAATCATAATAATTATTTACATTATTATTATTATTATTATTATTATTATTATTATTATTATTATTATTATTATTATTATTATTATTATCATCATTTTTATTTATTATTATTATTATTATTATTATTATTATTATTATTATTATTATTATTATCATTATTACGGTAGAGTCTCAGAACACCTTTGGACGTTATCTTAAAGAGTCGTAACTGAGGCGAGAAGATAAGTGGTCTTTTATGTCGTAGCTTCAGTATACCCAAAACCACTTACGAATCATCACCAACAACAACAACAACAATCACTACCACAACTCACAAACCAGCACCAACAACCACAACTTATAAAGCATCACCAACAACCACAATCACAATAACAACAATAATTCAACTTACTAACCAACACCAGCATCAACAACCACCATCCACCGACGTTATCCATCCACCACTATCATCACTACCAGCACCAACAACCACAATCTAGCACCATCTGAGGAAGAGCTACACGCAAAACATATAATCACCATCCACCGCCAACCACCAGCAACAACAACCACCACCTCTTCCAGCACTACCAACCAACCACCACCATCTACCAACCAACCACCACCATCTACCACCAACCACCACCATCTACCACCAATCACCACCTTTTCCAGCACTACCACCCAACCACCACCATCTACCAACCAACCACCACCATCTACCACCAACCACCACCATCTACCACCATCTAGGGGCGAGAAAACAAGAGAGCCGTGTGTCGTGGGTGGCTGACGTTACTTGGTTAAACTAAGTGTAGCCGCCCAGTAGTCTTGTCTCGTGTCTACGTGATGTGCACTTAGAGTAGAGGAGGGGAAGAAGGGGGGGGGGGTGAGGGGGAGGAGGAAGGGGAGGGGGAGGGGGTGAGGGGGAAGGGTTAGGAAGATGTGATGGTGGGGGAGAGTTAGGTAGGAGGAGGAAGAGGAGGAGGAGGAGGTGGAGGAGGTGTGGTAAAAGGAGGAAGCGGGAGTGGAGGAGGATGGGGAGAGGGATGGGTGGGAACAAGATGGGAAAGGAGAGGAGGAGGAGGAAGAGAGGATAGAGAAGCAGAAAAAGAGAGAAAGAGGGAAATGGGAGAATGGAGGGGAAGAAAGGGAGGAGAGAGGTTACAGAGAGAGAGAGAGAGAGAGAGAGAGAGAGAGAGAGAGAGAGAGAGAGAGAGAGATAAGGACGACCATTACTTGTCACAGATAATAATTGATTGTTACCTGGAGACGTCTAACGTCCTGCTCAGCGCTCTCTCTCTCTCTCTCTCTCTCTCTCTCTCTCTCCTGGATGGTGAAGAAAGAGTGCCTCATTTGTCTGTTAATTTCTCAGATTAATCTATTGGTTGAGGTGCAGTGCCTGAGGGGTTAACGTACTCAACCTGCATGCACAATGGTCTGTGTGTGTGTGTGTGTGTGTGTGTGTGTGTGTGTGTGTGTGTGTGTGTGCACTACAGAGGGTGGTGAAATGTGCCTAGTGTGGTTGCATTAGGTTAGTGTTAAGGTGTAATCACTGCTTGTTCTTTCTCGCTTTCGGCTGCCGCCGCTGGCTAGCCCTCGTGGTGAACAGGGAAGCAACTTGCACAAGTCTTCCCCTGTCAGTACACAGCCTCTTCACCATCAAGACTCCTGCTGTGCCTCCTCGTGGCAACACACGGTAACTGGGTGCCTCGTGAGCCCAGGCTGGACTAGCAGGGGATCTCAGAGTAGTAGTGGGCCCCAGAGGAATGGCGCACAGGCTCACTGGCATGTGGAAACGTCCTGGCGCCTACCAACTATCACCCCGCTGCCTTGCGGATTAACCTCGGCAGGTATAAGTCTACGGGAGTAAACCCCGAACGAAAAATCTGCGGTGGAGCCCCGCATCAGGCAGACATGCTTACAGAGCTCCAACAAGACGCCAACGGCGGTATAGGCGGAAGAGGTGACCACCATGGAAACCCAACAGCTACACAGGCGGACGAAGGCAGTGCCTGATGGACAGGCTACTAAGGTGAAACCCAACAAACTGGGATATCGGCAGTCCATTGCAACTCTCCCTCTCCCCAGTCGTTGCAACACTTGCACCACTGGATCACGAAAAGGAAGAGCCAAGATGTGTGGTTGCAGCCGGCACTCCTGCCTCATCACATAAATCAACTCACGCACAGCCATCACCCAGCTCATCATACCTCTCATCATCATCAAACCCCTATACCCCCAAAAGTCCTATGGCGACGGACGAGTGGCGACGGGGACAGGCAGAGATGACTGCCGGGAGTCTCTAGTCACAACTCTGCACATGGGGGGCGCCGATAAGATGGTCGTTTATGCACTGGGATCTAGGCAGCAGTGCAATCCGGTCATGTCTGTGCGACTGAATAGCCCTTACGAGGAGCCACTCTGCCCATTCCACATGGGGAGGGGGCTAGAAAAGGTGCCATAAAATGAACCTGCCTGAAAACCCAACCTGACTTGGCAACCGCACCCAGTAAGGTCATCTTATACAGTCGAAAAACAAAAAAATTATATATCCAAACAAAAACAAACCATATAACCTCTTATGGTCGCTGCAGGGAATGTTAGGACCCTTCTGGATACTGGCACAAATGAGCGTCCTGAAAGAAGAACTGCCCTTGTGGCAAAAGAACTGGCTAGGTATAACATGGACATAGCAGCCATTAGTGAGTCCCGGCTCCCAGATGAGGGCCAGCTCACAGAACGGGGGTCTGGCTACACCTTCTTCTGGAAGGGTAAGCCTGCTGCAGGCTAATTGAAATGCCCATTGGGATCAACAAGCGCCTCATGACGCTTTGAGTCCCACTGAATCACTGACGCCATGCCTTCTTCATCAGTGCATACGCCCCAACACTGGGTGCAGAAGATGACATCAAGGAGGCCTTTTATGCCGACCTCGACATAGTGTGAACCTCTATCCCCAAAGAAGACAAGGTTGTGCTCCTTGGTGACTTCAATGCCAGAGTTGACAGGTGTGCTGACATTTGGCAGGAAACCATAGGGAGAAATGGACTAGGCAAGTGTAAGGCCAACGGCCTACTCCTCCTCAGCAAGTGTGCTGCACACAACCTCACTATCACCAATACCTTGTTCAGGCCGCCTGACAAATTCAAGGGTTCGTGGCAACACCCACGATCCAAAACTGGCATCTCATTGACTACATCATTGTCAGAGAAAGAGATCACCGAGATGTCCTCATCACCCAAGCCATGTGTGGCTCAGACCACTGTGACACTAATCATCGACTTGTCAGGTCCAAACTCTCACTTCACGTTGCCCCAAAACGGCAAAGGCAGCAAGCCTCCAGAAGAGGTTTTAATGCTAAGCGTCTGGAGGATCAAGGGGAGGCACATGCTTTCAAAGAGCAGCTCGAACATGGGCATAAAAACAACCCAACAGCAAACAACGTGAATCCCAGTGCCGAATTGGATACTCTTAATACTGTTATGACAAAGACCTGCAGGGAGACCCTCGGCCAGACCAAAACAATACACCAGGACTGGTTTGATGAAAATGACCCGGTAATCAAAGTACTCATCTATGATAAACGTGCTGCTTTTACTGACTGAGAGAACAACCCTCAGTCTCGAACCAAAGCTGATACCTTCCACAAGAAGAAAGCGGCAGCCCAGCGGGAACTTCGCAATCTAAAGAACGACTGGCTTAAAAATAAATCATGTGAAGCACAAAAACTTGCAGAACAGCACAAGATGCACGAATATTTTATTTCCACTGAAACAGTTTATGGGCCAGTCACTCGTGGTGCAGCCCTTCTTTTGCTTATTTGACGGTAAGCACATACTTAAAGACGACGAAGGCCTCCTGGAAAGAGCACTACCATTCATTGTTCAACCGAAGCACCAGTGTGGATGTCTTGACTACCCAGCAGGTCCCTCAGCATCCAGAGCTGACCCACCTCAGCTATCCTCCATCCCTGCATGAGGTAGCTACTGCCATTACACAGATGAAAAATAACAAAGCCTCAGGGCCTCATGGAATCCCAGCCGAGGTGTATGAAGCAGGAGGACCTCTGCTTACCAGCCGTCTCCACTCTCTCCTGGAGAATATATGGAAAAAAGAGGAAATCCCCCAAGCTCTTAAAGACGCCTCCATTGTCAATATTTATAAGAACAAGAGAGACCGGTCAGACTGTGGCAAGAACAAGCAGGATCTCGCTGCTGTCCCTAGCTGGCAAGATTATCGCCCGAGTCCTCCTAAACAGACTTCTTCCTGAGGCGGAAAACTTCCTCCCAGAATCTCAATGTGGCTTTAGACCATCACGTGGCACCACTGACATGATCTCTTCTGCCCGCCAGATACAGGAAAAGTGAAGAGAACAGCGTCGTGACCTGTACGTGGCCTTCATCGACCTAACCAAGGCCTTCGACTCGGTCAACAGGGAAGCACTCTGGTGGACCCTCAGTCGTTTTGGCTGCCCAACAAAATGCATCGCCATTGTGAGGCAACTCCACGATGGCATGAACGGTAGTGTCCTGCACAATGGCACCCAGTCAGAGTTCTTCCCCATCCAAACAGGGGTTAAACAAGGGTGTGTACTGGCACCAAATCTCTTTTCCATCTTCTGCCTTCCTTACTCGTGCCAGTGCCAATTTGGGCAGCGAGGTGAACATCGAGAACTAGGTAAAGGGGGGTCTATTCAACATAAGACGACTCCAGGCAAGAACAAAGGTGTCGGCAGCTTCCATTACTGAACTTCAGTATGCAGACGACCTCACCCTTGTCGCTCACACTGAACACGACCTACAGGAGATACTGAACACCTACACAGATGCGTAAATACAACTTCGGCCTTGAAGTAAATGTACATAAGACTCAGATTCTCTTTCAGCCTGTCCCTGGTTCAGCCACACCTCCACCATCCATCCAGCTTACCGGTACTACACTCTCTAATGTTGCCCTCTTTCGGTATCTCGGCTCCCACGTGTCCACCACAGCAGATATCGACGAAGAAATTCAGCATCGGATCAGATGTGCACCTCACGCATTTGCGGACTCCGAAATCGTGTCTTCAGCTGTAGGGAGCTGAAATTACCCACAAAGTTGCACGTATATCGAGCAGTGGTCCTGCCCACTCTACTATATGGCAGTGAGACATGGGTCACATACAGGAGGCACCTCAAGGCGCTTGAAAACTTTCACCAACGTAGTCTATGTTCCATCCTCCGAGTTTGCTGGGAAGACAAGAGAATAAATGTCAGCATTCTTGCTGACACCAACTGTAGGAGCATCGAGGCTACCGTTATCCATAAACAACTACGGTGGACTGGCCATATTACCCGTATGGACGACAGTAGACTGCCAGAGCAGCTACTTTACAATCACCTAACTAATAGTAAACGTAACGCTGGCGGGCAACTGAAAAGGTATAGGGATAGTCTTAAGACAAACCAGAAAAAGTGCCAAATCGACCCCCTCACCTGGGAGACGATTACTCCACACCGTAACGCTTGGAGGAGCACCACACAAGAAGGTGTCAGTACTTTTGAGTTATCCTGACTGCACAACGAGGCAGACAAGCGCCAAAGCCGGAAGGACATAGCCACCGCCCCTCCCACAGTTCATGGAGCCCTCCACATGTGCAACGAATGTGAACGACGCTGCCGGTCCCGTATCGGGCTCTTTAGTCACCTCAAAATTCACTAACCTACACTAGGTGACATCCCTAGTAACTCATATCATTTTACCATAGCTGGATGATCGTCATACTTGATTCCGAGTGACTGCAAAGTAGTAGTAGTTGAGAAGTTGAAAAAAAGTAGCTATAGCGCAGGAGGTGGGCGCCTCGAACTGGTTAACTACGTTACCGATAAGGGCAAATGGTTTCATTGTCAATAAACAAGAATTTACAGATGCCAATGCTCTAAGGTACGGTAGGCCAGTAGAAGATTTGCCCTCCCAATGCGTGTGTGGCTCTTCCTATGACGTCGATCACGCCATGGTGTGCAAGAAAGGGGGCTTCATATGCATGAGGCATGACGAAGTAAGAGATCTCACAGCAAATATGTTGAAGGAAATCTGCCGTGATATCAGGGTAGAACCGACCCTCCTTCCATTGGACGGTGAGATCTTCCAACATAGGACTTCAAACACATCCAACGAAGCCCGTGTTGACGTCAGTGCTCGAGGATTCTGGACGCGGGGACAGCGAGCCTTCTTTGACATCAGGATTTTGATCACATGTCCGCATGTCACCGTAACTTAGCTCTCGGTGCTGCACACAGGAGGAACGAGAACGACAAGATAAGGGCATACGGGGAGAGAATCCAGAACGTTGATCAAGGCAGCTTCACTCCTCTAGTGTTCACAACCTCTGGTGGGATGGGACCAAGTGCAAGATGTTTCTACGCCAGACTCGCGGAGGTGACATCCGAACAGAAGCAGCAGCCCAGAAGTTATGTTACAGCCTGGATGAGATGTCGACTGCCCTTTTCTCTCCTTCAGTCGGCTTTGCTCTGCCTCAGAGGAACGAGAGCATCGGCCCCAAAGCCGACAACAGTTTCAGATATTGACTATGAGGCTACAGTCACTGAATGCCGCATAGATCTGCGGCTCAACTAACTCAAGACAGCTAGGATAGCTACTTATGTATTAGGATATTTAATATTTAGGTAATAAAATGGTGGCGAAGGTGTGGCTATTGGGGGAGGCTGGAGGCCATATAATAAAAGTAGTAGTAGTGTGTGTGTGTGTGTGTGTGTGTGTGTGTGTGTGTGTGTGTGTGTGTGTTTTCCAATCAACCCAGATGAACTATAGCGCCCATGTGTTCTCTACCAAACGACCACCAGAACACGCCACACGGCCGGACCTGCCCATGTTCCCCCCAGGGCTCCGGGCTGCGGCCATAACAACCAACACAACTCCATTTTAGGGGCAACGGATGTGTGTGTGTGTGTGTGTGTGTGTGTGTGTGTGTGTGTGTGTGTGTGTAGACGGATGAAAGAAGCGTGGAAAGGCAAGGGAAAGATTGTGAATGAAGAGGAGAGAGAGAGAGTGAGAGAGAGAGAGATGAAAAGAAGAAGACTTAAGGAGAGAAAAAGAAAGAAGAATTAGTTTATTGGGACACACACACACACACACACACACACACACACACACACACACACACACACACACACACACACACACCATTTACAAGAAAAAACACTTGAATAATTCTTTAAGATGCCGGAAGCAAAAAAAATACATTATCATCATAAAATATTTCCTCCATAATTTATCTTCATAACTCGTGATTAATGTTGGGGACGAGCTGAGAGATGTTGGAGATAGTGCTGAGAGATGTTGGAGATAGTGCTGAGAGAATGAGTCGCCTAGGAGGACTGAAGGTTGCTGGGAGACGGGCTTTCAATTAAGTTACTCAGGAAAAAAACTTGATGTGTTATCTAGTACGAGAGAGAGAGAGAGAGAGAGAGAGAGAGAGAGAGAGAGAGAGAGAGAGAGAGAGAGAGAGAGAGAGAGAGAGAGAGAGAGAGAGGATATTTTATCTTTAGGTGTGTATGTGTGTGTGTGTGTGTGGGTGTTTGTGTAGGTGTGTATGTATGTGTGTTATGTAAGTGCGTGTGTGCGTTTCTTATTCTCATTGTGTATATTTACATATGTATGTGTGTATGTCTAAATGTATGTATGTATGTATGTATGTTTCAGCTATTCCATTATCCTTACGTCCAAATTCATTTACATTCTCGTGTAAATAATTAAACCATTTAGTTTTCATTTGAGACAACATGAATTAATTGTTCGTTTATTCTGATAAGTTTTTAATTGTAACGAATGAGGAGGAGAAGAGAAAGGGAATGATAATTAAGATGAAAGACCTGATGAAAAGTGTGTTTAGAAAGCAAGAGGGGAAATATCTCTCTCTCTCTCTCTCTCTCTCTTTTGCTGTATTATGTATGTGTGTTGTGTGTGTGTGTGTGTGTGTGTGTGTGTGTGTGTGTGTGTGTGTGTGTGTGTGTGTGTGTGTGTGTTGGTGTTGAGAAGGATGTTAAAGGGCTATGGAACACACACACACACACACACACACACACACACACACACACACACATATATAGATGGACGATACAGTAAGGGAAGGAGGAGGAACAAGAGAAGTAGGAGGAAGAGGAGAAGGAAGAAGAGTAGAGGACATAAAGTGAGGAGGAGGAAGAGGGAAGAGAGGAAGGAGAAGGAGGGAGGAGGGGAGAAAGAAGAATACGGGAGAGACAGAGAGGAGGAGGAGGAGGAGGGAGGCTATATTAACCCTCCTTCCGCCTCCTCAAGTTCAAATTAAATCCGAGTTGAAGATATATTAAAAAACTCTCTGGAGGAGATATTAGAAATCGGTTCTCTAAAGGTCTCTATTGAGGAGCAGTACATGGAGGCTTTAATGGTCTCTACTTTGCAGGAGATTGTCTAATGGTTTCTACTTGTTGGCAATAAATTATCTAATAGTTTCTACTTGTTGGCAATAAATTATCTAATGGTTTCTACTTGTTGGCAATAAATTATCTAATGGTTTCTACTTGTTGGCAATAAATTATCTAATGGTTTCTACTTGTTGGCAATAAATTATCTAATGGTTTCTACTTGTTGGCAATAAATTATCTAATGGTTTCTACTTGTTGGCAATAAATTGTCTAATGGTTTCTACTTGTTGGCAATAAATTGTCTAATGGTTTCTACTTGTTGGCAATAAATTATCTAATGGTTTCTACTTGTTGGCAATAAATTATCGAATGGTTTCTACTTGTTGGCAATAAATTATCTAATGGTTTCTACTTGTTGGTAATAAATTATCTAATGGTTTCTACTTGTTGGCAATAAATTATCGAATGGTTTCTACTTGTTGGCAATAAATTATCTAATGGTTTCTACTTGTTGGCAATAAATTGTCTAATGGTTTCTACTTGTTGGCAATAAATTGTCTAATGGTTTCTACTTGTTGGCAATAAATTGTCTAATGGTTTCTACTTGTTGGCAGGAGAATGGTACCTACAGTAAGTCCGGTTTTTAATTTATTTGTCGTTAGAGAACCAGGAAGATATTTAGCTCTCATATATAATAGAATATAGAAAAAAGTTTGGCTATATCATTTGTGTTCGTGTGATTGAGTGTGTTTGTGAGTGTCTGTGTGTGTGTGTGTGTGTGTGTGTGTGTGTGTGTGTGTGTGTGTGTGTGTGTATGTGCAACTTTAAATATGTGTTACACAACTTCTGCAAAACACACACACACACACCCAAACAATGTGAGTAAGAGCCTTCCACTTCATCTCACCAAACCAAAATTATGAAAAAAATCTATTGACGTAAGATAAGTTAATTATACTGGACTCTCTCTCTCTCTCTCTCTCTCTCTCTCTCTCTCTCTCTCTCTCTCCTTGATGCAATAAAAGTCATAGTTTGATTATAATCCAAATAAATCACAAACACAGTCCAAACACACCGCCACCACATTCCAAACACGTGAACCATGTTTTTATTACACGTCTCACCACACGATCTTCACGTAATGAATTTCTTTACCGTCATGAATACACACTAACGAACCCCTCTGTGGAGAGAGAGAGAGAGAGAGAGAGAGGGGGAGGGGACCCACACTTGCCAACTGACTGTGGGATTTTATAACATCATGCAAGGTTATGACGTCACGACACCTCATGGTATGATACCGAAAAGCATCATGTGGAAGATCATACACATTAGTAGGAGATCATACACATTAGTAGGAGATCATACAACTCTGATTGATAGCTTCTCCTATAAACCATTAGCCTGGCATATTATCTGACAGTGTCCGCCCCTCAACAGGCACGGGGTGAATGTGAACTGTGCTACTGCCGGACGTCACACTCGGTTCGTCCCGGATTTGTTCTCGGGGACCCTAGGCTCTTGTCTACCACTTGAGTATAGTGTTGACGGATCACCTGATGATTTAACACCATTTTACCTGATAATACATGCAAATATTAACCTAACATTAACTTAACATAACGTAACGTAACATAACATAACGTAACATAACATAGAGGTAACCAAACATAAAAAAGCATACCGTAACCGAACGATAACATAACCGAACGATAACCTAACCTAACCGAACGGTGAATAAATATACAGTACACCCCAAGTAACGTTGCCCTTCTCATTCGGGAGTTACGCAACACTGACTACCCTACTAACACGACCAGAACGACACACACACACACACACACACACACACACACACACACACACACACACAAAGAACGAGGAAAATCAACAAACACTTGAGGCAAGAGCTTTACTACAGTGGTGGTACTTGAGTAACTTAACTTTGTGTGACAAGTGCCTACTTAAACCTTTTGAAGGTCCTCTTCCTTCAAACAACCGCCACTAAGTTCACTGGACTGCCTGTAGGGGGAGGCGTCTGAGGCTACATTAACATACAAGTGACCTGATGTGGTGAGGCCGGAGGGGGAGGTGTGTAGAGAGAGTCAGTGAGTGAGACACAGAGATAAGGAGGGAGAAAAAGAGAGACAGAGAGAAAGAAAGACAGACAGATAAAGACATTGAGAGACAGGGGGAGAGAAAGAGAGACGAGCAGACAGAGACATAAGAAGGGGTAAGAGAGTCAGGCACAGATACAGACAAAGAAACAGAGAACAAGAGACAGGCAGACAGAAATAAAGAAAGAGATATATAGAGGGAGGGAAAGAGAGACAGAGGGAGACAAAGAGACACAAAGGAAGAGACAAAAATACAGAAAAGGAGATAGACTAAGTTTTCCATTTCTGGTGATTGGTGAGAGAGAGAGAGAGAGAGAGAGAGAGAGAGAGAGAGAGAGAGAGAGAGAGAGAGAGAGAGAGAGAGAGAGAGAGAGAGAGAGACTGAAATTCATGTAATCTTCAATACAGTAGAGAGAAAGAGAGGGGAACTTAACATACAAATTAACATTACTGTACACTATGTAATGTGTACAGAGGTTGAATGCAGTGTGTACAAATTTGACTCTGTGTTGGCGTTAGAAGGAGAGACAACAAGGAGACAGAGAAGAAGAAAGAGAGACAGAGAGAGAGAGAGAAAGAGAGACAGAGAGATAAGCAAGAACTACCGCAAAGATCTACCTTGGCCCACATCTACAAGCGTGTGTGTGTTTATAAACAAGCCCTGTGTGTGGGTGAACTGACAGAAGGCGTGGTGTTGGCTCTACATATTATTTATTTATGCTTTTGAGTGAATCAACTAAGTGGGACACAGTGAGCTGATATGAAACGTCCTAATGATGTCTGTGTACAGTGTGTTTGTGGGCAAGAGCGCGTGTATAATAACAGCAAATATGTGGCTGATTATAATCATGCTGTTGTAATCATAAATCATTACAAAACAATCATAATCTTATCATACTCTAATATTTTCAAAACCTGTAATCATATTGTAATCATAATTTGACTTCTATAGTTTGTAATCGTAATTATAAACATAATCCACCCAAAAATCGTCTTAATCTCTTATATTCAAAATTATTACAAGTGAATTACATATAATATTGGAATTACATGTCAATGGAAATTTCAATTTTTCCCGCCACTTTCAAAATGGTGTCACATTAACTTGGCGCCCTATAATGTGGCAACACTGACCATGTAACCAGGAGGCTACTTCATGCTGCTCCACCACTATAGGTCCTTCATGTCTTACCCCGAGGCAGGACGTGGAGGCACATTATCAGTAAAGGACACTTGTGTACCACTGGGCATTGTATGCTGCTCACTGCTTGGCTCCACTTACTATTGCACATTTTAATGCACTCTCTTCAAGTAGCAGTGCTCAAGTCTCATAGCTGAATCTCTTACATGATTCCCATTATGTAAATTCTACATAATCAAATGTTACCTAATTACAGGTGCCTGTAATCACGAATGAAATGGTGATCCAAGGAAATGATAATCGTAATCTTCTCAAACCAAATCACAATAATCACAATTATAATTCAAAGGAGTGATATTTGGATTACGTAAGCCTAATAATAATCAAGAAAAATGAAAAATTAATATTTTAATCGTAATCAACAAACATAATCGACCCCGTCTGGTGTGTTTGAGAGCAGTTGTGTGTGTGTGTGTGTGTGTGTGTGTGTGTGTGTGTGTGTGTGTGTGTGTGTGTGTGTGCGTGTGTGTGTGTGTGTGTGTGTGTGTAGTGTTTTTGAGAAATTGTTAAAATATAATATTCTCAAGTTATATATGACATTCCCTGACTTTTCTCTTACCTTTTCAAAACACAATTATCCCTGACTTTCCCTGACATGTGGCAACCCTGGTATATTTGTAGGTATGTATGTATGTATGTATGTATCTATGTATGTATGTATGTATGTATCTGACTTTCTGCCTCATTTACACACAATTGCAGGGTCTCAATTGTTTCTCTTACTATTGACAACACAACTTACAGAATGTATATCGTTTCTCACTATTGATTTATTTTTTTCGTTTTTGTATTTATTTATAGTTATTATTATTATTATTATTATTATTATTATTATTATTATTATTATTATAATTAGCAATAGTAGTAGTAGTAGTAGTAGTTTTATTAGTATAAATTTGCTATTAATTTTATTCATTGTTGTAATGATAATAACAATACAGTATGTTATTATTACTATTATTGTTATTGCTATTGTTATTATTATTATTATTATTATTATTATTATTATTATTATTATTATTATTAATATTATTATTAATATTATTATTATTATTATTATTATTTTTGTTATTATTATTATTATTATATTTTCGCCCCCCAGGCCCTGATGTGGGTCAGTGACCTGTGCCCGGGTGGGCTTATCCCCGCAAAAAAAATCATATTTACAACAAAAGCTTAATTTCCTTGGCTATGTAACACATCAAAGATATTCATATGAACAAAATTCTCCTTAATAAAAAAAACACACACACACACACACACACACACACTACTATTACCACTACTACTTTGCTGTCACTCAGAATCAAGTTTGACGATCAACCACCTATGATAACAATGATATAAGTTATTAACGAAGTCACCTTTGTTGGTGAGCTCTGAGGTGACTAGAGACGACGATACGGGACAGGCAGGGTCTTCCACAGATGTTGCACGTGTGGAGGGCTACATCTAGTGAGGGAGGGGCGGCAGTGTCTTTCCGGCCCTGGCGCTTGTCTGTCTCAATATGCAGTCGGCCTAACTTAAAAGTATTGACACCTTCTACTATGGTGCTCTTCGAAGCGTTACCCATGTGGAGTAATCGTCTCCCAGGTGAGGGGGTCGATTTGGCACTTTTTCAGGTTTATCTTACGACTAACCTTATGCCACTTTAGTTGCCCGCCAGCGTTACGTTTACCATTCTGTGACTGTAAAGTAGCTGCTTTGGCAGTCTACTGTCGTCTATGCGGGTAACATGGCCAAGCTAACGTAGTTAGTGTCAGCGACAATACTGGCATTTGTCCTCTTGTCTTCCCGGCGAACTCGGAGGATGGAACGTAGACTACGTTGGTAAAAATTTTCTAGTGCCTTGAGGTGCCTCCTGTATGTGACCCATGTCTCGCTGCCATATAGCAGGGTGGGGAGGACCACTGCTCGATATACGTGCAGTTTTGTAGATAATTTCAGCTCCCTACAGCTGAAGACACTGTTACAGATATTGCCAAAGACTCGAGATGCACATCTGATCCGATGTTGAATTTCTTCATCGGTGTCCGGCATGGTGGACAGGTAGGAGCCGAGATACTGAAAGTGGGTAAAATAAGCGAGGGTAGTACCATTAAGCTGGATAGATGGTGGAGGTGTGGCTGAACCAGAGGCAAGCTGAAAGAGAATCTGAGTCTTAAGTGTATTCACCTCAAGGCCGAAGTGTGCATATGCATCTGTGTAGGTGTTCAGGATCTCTTGTAGGTCGTGTTGAATGTGAACGACAAGGGTGTGGTCGTCTGCATACTGAAGTTGAGTGATGGAAGTTCCCGACACCTTTGTTCTTGCCTGGAGTCGTCTGATGTTGAAAAGTCCCCTCATCCGGTACTGGAAGTCCACCCCGCAGGCTTAATTGGCACTTGGATGAGTACGGAAGGCAGCCAAGAAAATGTAAATGAGAGTTGGTGCCAGTACACATCCTTGTTTTACCTCCGTTTGGATGGAGAAGAACTCACATTGGGTGCCAATGTGTACGACACCGCCGTTCATGCTATCGTGGAGTTGCCTCACAATGGCGATGAATTATGGTGGCAAGCCAAAACGACTGAGGGTCCTCCAGAGGGCTTCCCTGTTGACTGAGACGAAAGCCTTAGTATAGTCAATGAAGGCCATGTACAAGTTAAGACGCTGTTCTCTGCACTTTTCCTGTATCTGGCGGGCAGCAAAGATCATATCAGTGGTGCCACGTGATGGTTTAAAGCCTATTGAGATTCTGGAGGAGAGTTGTCCGCCTCAGGAAGAAGTCTGTTTAGGAGGACTCGGGCGATAATCTTGCCAGCTACGGAGAGCAGCAAGATCCCACGGCAGTTGCCACAATCTGACCGGTCTCCCTTGGTCTTATAAATCCTGACGATTGAGGCGTCTTTCAGATCATGGGAGATTTCCTCCTTCTTTCATATTTTCTCTTAGACAGAGTGGAGACGGGAGGTAAGCAGAGGTCCTCTTGCTTTATACACCTCGGCTGGGATTCCATCAGGCTATGTGGCTTTGTTATTTTTCATCTGTTTGATGGCAGGAGCTACCTCATCCAGGGATGGAGGATAGCTGAGGTGGGTCAGTTCTGGATGCTGAGGGACCTGATGGGTAGTCAGGATATCCACAACGGTGTTTCGGTTCAGCAGTGAATGGTAGTGCTCTTTCCAGCGCTGAAGGATGCCTTCTTCGTCTTTAATTAAGGAGTTACCATCGGATGAGCGAAGGGAGGCTACCCTATGAGTAGTTGGGCCATATATTGTTTTAGTGGAATTCGCACATTTTGTGTTGATCTGCATTTTTTTGCATTTCACTCGCTATATTTTTCCACCATTCGTTCATTAGTTTGCCAAATTCGCGCTGGACCACCGCTTTCTTCTCGTGGAAGGTATCAGCTTTGGTACGAGACTTTGGGTTGTTCTGCCAGTCAGTGAGAGCAGCACATTTACTAATGATGATTACTTTGATTTCCGGGTCGATTTCATCAAACCAATCTTGGTGTTTTCTTTTGATCTGGCCGAGGGTCTCGTTGCAGGTTTTTGTGATGACAGCTTTGATGGGACCCCATTCGACATTCGGATTTTGGTTGTTTTGTTGTCGGGTTGTTTATCAGCCCATGTTCGAGCTGCTCTCTGAAAACGCTACTGCTAGATCCTCCAGACGCTATGTGTTAAAACCTCTTCTGAAGGCTTGTTGCCTCCGCCGTTTCTGGACGATGTGACAGGACAGTTTGGCTCTTACGAGCCTATGATCTGTGTCACAGTGGTCTGAGCCACGCATGGCTCGGATGATAAGAACATCTCGGCGATCTCTTTCTCCGACAATGATGTAGTCAATGAGATGCCAGTGTTTGGATCGTGGGTGTTGCCGCGAACCCTTGAACTTGTCGGCCTGCCTAAACAAGGTATCGGTGATAGTGAGGCTGTATTCAGCACACTTGCTGAGGAGGAGTAGGCCGATGGGATTACACCTCCCTATTGTTCCCTGCCAAATGTCAGCATTTCTCCCAACTCTGGCACTGAAGTCACCCAGGACCAGAGCGTTGTCTTCTCTGTGGATAGAGGTTAGCACTCAGTGAAGGTCGGCGAAAATGGCCTCCTTGATGTCATCCTCTGCATCCAGTGTTGGGGCGTTTGTACTGATGAGGGCATGGCGTGAGTGATTCAGTGGGACTCGGAGCGTCATGAGGCGCTCGTTGATCTCAATAGGCATTTCAGTTAGCCTGTGTAGGATGCTTTGGCGGATGGCAAAGCCAACTTCATAAATGCAGTTTCTCTCCGCAGCAGGCTTACCCTTCCAGAAGAAGGTATTGCCAGACCCCCGTTCTGGGAGCCGGGACTCACTAATGGCTGCTTTGCTGATGTTATACCTAGCCAGTTCTTTTGCCTCAAGAGCAGTTCTTCTTTCAGGACGCTTATTTGTGCCAGTATCCAGAAGGGTCCTGACATTCCATGCAGCGACCATAGAAGGTTATTTAGTTTGTTTTTTCTCTGATCTGTGAATGTGATTATGTTTTCGACTGCATAAGGATGACCTTACTGGATGCGGTTACCCAGTCATTTTTTTTTCTTTTATTTTTAAGGCAGGCTATGTTTAGGGCACCTTTTCTAGCCCCCTCCCCATGTGGGGTGAACAGAGTGGCTGCTGGTAAGGGTTTGCTAAGACGCACATACAGGGCCGGATTTCACTGCTGCCTAGATCCCAGTGTATAAACGACCATCTTATCTGTGCCGCCCATGTGCAGAGTTGTGACTAGAGACCCCCGGCAGTCATGTCTGCCTGTTCCCGTCGCCACCCGTCCGTCGCCATAGGACTTTTGGGGGTAAAGAGGTTTGATGATGATGAGTATGATGAGCTGGGTGATGGCTGTGCGTGAGTTGATTTACGTGGTGAGGCAGGAGCGCAGGCTGCAACCACGCATCTTGGCTCTCATTTTTCCTGATCCAGTGGTGCAAGTGTTGCAACACTAGGCAGAGGGACTGCCGATACCCCCCCCCCCCCCACATCCACACCTTGAAATGTAAATTATAATTCAGATATTGTCACACGTGTATTAAACCTCACACTGTCTCATACGGTAAGATCACCTACACATATCTTTACCTTATTGAAGCCCTCAGGTGAACTAGACAACTAATATAGAACACTTATACACTACGACACATTGGGTAACAGATCCAATATCCTGAAGTGACCAACATCAGAGTTAAAATGGAAATAGGATTTTTTTTTCTCAACTGTAATCCTTCCTGTGTTATTTTTTTTTTTAATGGCTTAGTTTAATCATTATACTTCCAGCCTTTACTGTCCTGAGCGATGGATGTTGTTTATGAGCGAGGGTTTATACATAGTTGGATAATGGGTAGACAGAGACACACACACACACACACACACACACACACACACACACACACACACAAACACACACACAGTCATATCAGCAGTGTCTCATATATACGGACCAAAGCAGATGTTAGGTAACAGTATGTAAGGTTATCTTCGCCTTTTTACTCTCTATCTAATTATTTATATATTTACGACGTCAATAGAAAACAACACGAGACATACAATTCACCATAACAAAAAACAACAATATACTAATAAAATAATGCAAGAAAATACAACCCAACGCCATACAATACAGTAATACAAAACCACATACATAAAAATACAACACGATAAGAATGAAATACAACCCAATAAAACACCATGAAATATATTAAAAATAATCATTATCTTCAACCTGTACGGAAACTAATGGGGAAAGAGACGAAAGTGAGGCGAAAACTCTTGCAAGCGAAGGGAGGAGAGGGTGTAGGGGGGAGGGGGGAGGGGGGAGGAGGGGGGAGAGGGGGGAGAGGGGAAGGGGGGAGGGGGGGAGGGGGAAGATCTCTGACTGATTAATGGGTTTTTCTGGTAATTACGTTCAGGTTTTCCATCTACTCGACGTCTGTGGGGATTTGTTGGCGAAGGATGGAGGGTGAGGGTGTGTGTGTGTGTGTGTGTGTGTGTGTGTGTGTAGTTCGTTGTCATTCGCTTATATTTGGCTTTGTTTACTTTGGGACCCGCGTTCGTGTGAATTAATCTGGATTCATTTTACATTGTTGTTGAATCTGCGTTCGTGATATAAACCTGCCAAAAAAATATTCTTCTTCTCTGATTACGTATTTAGAAAAACCCCAAAATAAAAATTAAAAAAGGTGACTCTCTCTCATTCTCTCTCTCTCTCTCTCTCTCACTCTCTCTCTCCTCCTTCGCCTTAAATATAAACATATACCCAGGGCACCCCTCCTCCTCACTCTGCTGAAGTGAGTGTGTTTACAAAGTGTCGTACGCCCGGCAGCGGCACCACCCAGCTGTCACATACACAACACGGCAGCGTAAACACACTCGTACGTTTTGGCTCTACTTTCACCAAACTTTTACCCAAAACTTTCTCCCTCTTGTATATCAAGTGAGCTATTACCGTAAAATGAAGCTTCCAAAAAGTCGGTAAAGAGAATATATATTTCTTTTTCTTTTTATGCTATATCGAGGGGGAAAGTATATACGTTCTGAGGGGAAAGTGTAAATACTTTTGTTGATATACTTTGAGGGGAAAGTGTATGTACTTTCATTGATATATTCTCGGGGGGAGGTATACGTTATTTTTTTATGTACTTTGAGAGAAAATTATGCATACCATATTAAGGAAAATATTTAATATCCTTGGTGTATTCTGAGGGCAAAGTTTGTATACCTTATTATGGGGGAGAATAAAGAAGCTTTTATTTATTTTTCTACGGACGATTTTGGGTCGCC
>CAUDMG010001590.1:992500-1002500 GCA_958450375.1 Homarus gammarus | reverse complement strand
CTCTCTCTCTCTTGTGTATACCTTATGTACTCTCTCTCTCTCTCTCTCTCTCTCTCTCTCTCTCTCTCTCTTGTGTATACCTTATGAACTCTCTCTCTCTCTCTCTCTCTCTCTCTCTCTCTCTCTCTCTTGTGTATACCTTATGAACTCTCTCTCTCTCTCTCTCTCTCTCGCTTGTGTATACCTTATGAACTCTCTCTCTCTCTCTCTCTCTCTCTCTCTCTCTCTCTCTCTCTCTTGTGTATACCTTATGAACTCTCTCTCTCTCTCTCTCTCTCTCTCTTGTGTATACCTTATGAACTCTCTCTCTCTCTCTCTCTCTCTTGTGTATACCTTATGAACTCTCTCTCTCTCTCTCTCTCTCTCTCTCTCTCTCTCTCTCTCTCTCTCATGAACGTAAACTACCCTTGCCCCTCATCCACCCATTTCCTTTAGTGGATGGACCTCGCCTCTGGGCGGACCGTCTTATGAATTTTTCACCCACAAGGATTTTATTTGGTGACTTTCCTTCCCCTCTCTCTCCCTACCTCATACCTCTCCTTCCCTCCCTCCTTCATCTTCCACTCCTTACCTTCCTCCCTCCTTCATCTTCCCCTCCTTACCTTCCTCCCTCCTTCCCTCTCTTCCTCTCTCCCTCCTTACCTTCCTCCTTCCTTCATCTTCCCCTCCTTACCTTCCTCCCTCCTTCCCTCTCTTCCTCTCTCCCTCCTTACCTTCCTCCTTCCTTCATCTTCCCCTTCTTACCTTCCTCCCTCCTTCCCTCTCTTCCTCTCTCCCTCCTTCATCTTCCCCTCCTTACCTTCCTCCCTCCTTCCCTCTCTTCCTCTCTCCCTCCTTACCTTCCTCCTTCCTTCATCTTCCCCTCCTTACCTTCCTCCCTCCTTCCCTCTCTTCCTCTCTCCCTCCTTACCTTCCTCCCTCCTTCCTCTCTCCCTCCTTATCTTCCTCCCTCCTTCCCTCTCTTCCTCTCTCCCTCCTTACCTTCCTCCCTCCTTCCATCTCTTCCTCTCTCCCTCCTTACCTTCCTCCCTCCTTCCCTCTCTTCCTTTCTCCCTCCTTACCTTCCTCCCTTCTTCCTCTCTCCCTCCTTACCTTCCTCCCTCCTTCCCTCTCTTCCTCTCTCCCTCCTTACCTTCCTCCCTCCTTCATCTTCCCCTCCTTACCTTCCTCCCTCCTTCCCTCTCTTCCTCCTTACCTTCCTCCTTCCTTCATCTTCCCCTCCTTACCTTCCTCCCTCCTTCCCTCTCTTCCTCTCTCCCTCCTTACCTTCCTCCCTCCTTCATCTTCCCCTCCTTACCTTCCTCCCTCCTTCCCTCTCTTCCTCTCTCCCTCCTTACCTTCCTCCCTCCTTCATCTTCCCCTCCTTACCTTCCTCCCTCCTTCCATCTCTTCCTCTCTCCCTCCTTACCTTCCTCCCTCCTTCCCTCTCTTCCTCTCTCCCTCCTTACCTTCCTCCCTCCTTCCATCTCTTCCTCTCTCCCTCCTTACCTTCCTCCCTCCTTCCCTCTCTTCCTTTCTCCCTCCTTACCTTCCTCCCTTCTTCCTCTCTCCCTCCTTACCTTCCTCCCTCCTTCCCTCTCTTCCTCTCTCCCTCCTTACCTTCCTCCCTCTTTCATCTTCCCCTCCTTACCTTCCTCCCTCCTTCCCTCTCTTCCTCTCTCCCTCCGTCCCTTCCTCCCTCCTTCCTCTCTCCCTCCTTACCTTCCTCCCTCCTTCCCTCTCTTCCTCTCTCCCTCCTTACCTTCCTCCCTCCTTCCATCTCTTCCTCTCTCCCTCCTTACCTTCCTCCCTCCTTCCCTCTCTTCCTTTCTCCCTCCTTACCTTCCTCCCTTCTTCCTCTCTCCCTCCTTACCTTCCTCCCTCCTTCCCTCTCTTCCTCTCTCCCTCCTTACCTTCCTCCCTCTTTCATCTTCCCCTCCTTACCTTCCTCCCTCCTTCCCTCTCTTCCTCTCTCCCTCCGTCCCTTCCTCCCTCCTTCATCTTCCCCTCCTTACCTTCCTCCCTTCCTCCCTCCTTCCTCTCTCCCTCCTTACCTTCCTCCCTCCTTCCCTCTCTTCCTCTCTCCCTCCGTCCCCTCCTCCCTGCCTGCCTCTCAGCGGACGGGGAAGAGTTAAGACCACCACACAAATCCTTGGTGTTAACTACATTACGTTGAGGTGTTCTTGAGCTGGGGCGGATTATTGTAGTAGTGGCGGTGGGTCCTTGAGCTAACCTAACCTAACCTAACCAAACCTAACCTAACTTACAGTACTTGGGACCTGATCTAACCTAACCTAACTTAATCTACAGTACTTGGGACCTGATCTAACCTAACTTAACCTAACCTACCGTACCTGGGTCTTCTTAACCTAACCTAACCTAACTTAACCTAACCTACTGTACCTGCGTCTTAACCTAACCTAACCAAACTTAACCCACAGTACCAGGGACCCGATCTAACTTAACCTAACCTACCGTACCTGGGTCTTCTTAACCTAACCTAACCTAACATAACCCACAGTACCAGGGACCCGATCTAACCTAACCAAACTTAACCTAACCTACCGTACCTGGGTCTTAACCTAACCTAACCTAACTTAACCCACAGTACCAGGGACCTGATCTAACCTAACCTAACTTAACCTAACCTACCGTACCTGCATCTTAACCGAACCTAACCTAACTTAACCCACAGTACCAGGGACCTGATCTAACCTAACCTAACTTAACCTAACCTACCGTACCAGGATCTTAGCCTAACCTAACCTAGCCCACTGTACCAGGGACCTGATCTAACCTAACCTAACTTAACCTAACCTACCGTACCAGGATCTTAGCCTAACCCTAACTTAAACTGACTTACCTAACCTAACCTTTCTTAATGATCATAGATTACATTGGGTTAGATTAAGTTACGGTAGCTTAGGTTATGGTAGGCTGGGTTGGATTAGGTTAGATTAGTTTAGCTTAGGCTTGGTTATGTTATGTTTTATTGGTTTATGTCGTTTACCACAAGTCACAGGTCACGGGTCACAAGTCACAGGCCACAGGTCACGGGTCACAGGTCACAAGTCACAGGTCACGAATCACAGGTCACATGTCACAGGTCACGAGTCACAGGTCACAAGTCACAGGTCACATGTCACAGGTCACAAGTCACAGGTCACAAATCACAAGTCACGGGTCACAGGTCACAAGTCACAAGTCGCAGGTCACAAGTCCCAGGTAACACGTCACAAGGCACAGGCCACGGGTCACATGTCACGGGTCACAGGACACGGGTCACATGTCACAAGTCACAAGTTACAGGTCACAGGTCACAAGTCAGTGGTCAGTAATATATACAGTAAAATTATAGTGCAGAGTAAGTGAACTGTGGTGGGTGTTAACCGTAGACTTATCTACCGTCAAAACTCGACCGTTTTGCAGTATGACCCTCGAGTGTGACCTTCAGTATAACCCCCGAGTGTGACCCTAAGTGTGACCCTAAGTGTGACCGTCAGTATGACCCTCGAGTGTGACCTTCAGTATAACCCCCGAGTGTGACCCTAAGTGTGACCTTCAGTATAACCCTCGAGTGTGACCCTAAGTGTGACCTTCAGCATAATCCTCGAGTGTCACCTTCGGCATAAACCTCGAGTGCGACACCCAAGTATAACCCCAGTGTGTGACCCCTCAAGTGTGACCCTCAGACTAAGCAGCTGTTGACTCCCACCATAACACACACTGCTGGAGGGCTACATAAGTCACCCCTCTCACAGGATCATAGAAAACCGCATTTTACAAGAATTAAAATCATAGCCGTCCGTCTAGATGACTATTTCTTTACATACACAATATATTAAACACTCTATGTTAGTTAAATATATCATCAATGCTAAGGTATTAAAGATTTGGTAAACCTGACTTGATATACAAATAAATAATCGTATGAAAAACTACATCTCCAAATTTTTCTTAATAAATAACAAATTCCCTTACTTTTATTTCCATCATATTCCTTCAGTAAACTTCTGGTCTACTTTTTTGTCAGGGATAAAAATAAAATGTAAGAAATTTTTTCCTCAAAACTTTCTTCCTCGAGTTTGGAAGAAAAAAAAAGTCACATGAATCAAAGGAAATATTTATTAAATTTGTATTTTTTTATTCTCTCTCTCTCTCTCTCTCTCTCTCTCTCTCTCTCTCTCTCTCTGATACAGCAAGTTTCAGATACTTTCTTTCTTTGTTGTTTGTTTTTGTTTTTACACTGTGTGGTGGTTAGGTTAGGTACACTGTGTGGTGGTTAGGTTAGGTACACTGTGTGGTGGTTAGGTTAGGTACACTGTGTGGTGGTTAGGTTAGGTACACTGTGTGGTGGTTAGGTTAGGTACACTGCGTGGTGGTTAGGTTAGGTACACTGTGTGGTGGTTAGGTTAGGTACACTGTGTGGTGGTTAGGTTAGGTACACTGTGTGGTGGTTAGGTTAGGTACACTGTGTGGTGGTTAGGTTAGGTACACTGTGTGGTGGTTAGGTTAGGTACACTGTGTGGTGGTTAGGTTAGGTACACTGTGTGGTGGTTAGGTTAGGTACACTGTGTGGTGGTTAGGTTAGGTACACTGTGTGGTGGTTAGGTTAGGTACACTGTGTGGTGGTTAGGTTAGGTACACTGTGTGGTGGTTAGGTTAGGCACACTGTGTGGTGGTTAGGTTAGGTACACTGTGTGATGGTTAGGTTAGGTACACTGTGTGGTGGTTAGGTTAGGTACACTGTGTGGTGGTTAGGTTAGGTACACTGCGTGGTGGTTAGGTTAGGTACACTGCGTGGTGGTTAGGTTAGGTACACTGCGTGGTGGTTAGGTTAGGTACACTGTGTGGTGGTTAGGTTAGGTACACTGTGTGGTGGTTAGGTTAGGTACACTGCGTGGTGGTTAGGTTAGGTACACTGCGTGGTGGTTAGGTTAGGTACACTGTGTGGTGGTTAGGTTAGGTACACTGTGTGGTGGTTAGGTTAGGTACACTGTGTGGTGGTTAGGCTAGGTACACTGTGTGGTGGTTAGGTTAGGTACACTGCGTGGTGGTTAGGTTAGGTACACTGTGTGGTGGTTAGGTTAGGTACACTGTGTGGTGGTTAGGTTAGGTACACTGCGTGGTGGTTAGGCTAGTTACACTGTGTGGTGGTTAGGTTAGGTACACTGTGTGGTGGTTAGGTTAGGTACACTGTGTGGTGGTTAGGTTAGGTACACTGTGTGGTGGTTAGGTTAGGTACACTGTGTGGTGGTTAGGTTAGGTACACTGTGTGGTGGTTAGGTTAGGTACACTGTGTGGTGGTTAGGTTAGGTACACTGTGTGGTGGTTAGGTTAGGTACACTGTGTGGTGGTTAGGTTAGGTACACTGCGTGGTGGTTAGGTTAGGTACACTGTGTGGTGGTTAGGTTAGGTACACTGTGTGGCGAACAATGATATGTACAACACACACAGTAAAGGAAGATGAGTAACTAGAACTTCAATTCCGACGGAAGAACAAAGGGAGTGGTAGAAAGAGGAGACAGAATGGGAGAGGAGGAAGAGGAGGAGGAGGAGGGACGAGGAGAAACGGGAGAGAGAAAGAGACACGAGGAAGAGGAGGCGAAGGAAGAGTCGATACATAGGGCTTATTTATCTTGACCTCGTAACACCGTCCAGCAACAGACACGGAGGTACCTTAATATAGGGGGGGGGGGGAGAGGGCATAGAGAGGGGGGGAGAGAGGGTATGGGAGGAGAGGGAAGAGATGGGTAAGGGAGGGGGGGTAAGGGAGGGGAGTGGACGGAAAAGAGACAGAAGGGGAAGGGACAGGAGGGAAAGGGCATGTACTACAGTCCCCCTTCACTAGTGCGTTTACAGGGGCTCGTCATGTAAACATTCCACAAATCATTATCCCTGAACAGAACCTAACCTAACCTAACCTAACCTAACGAGCTTCTGTAAAAGCACCAGTGAAGGGAACTGTACAGGAGAGAGAGAGAGAGAGAGAGAGAGAGAGAGAGAGAGAGAGAGAGAGAGAGAGAGAGAGAGATCGTCTTCTTGGCTCACACAACAGACTCTCGTGTTTATCCCTCGTAGGACGTCGCGGTTGGCTCATCGAGATTTTGTTTGTTTTTTTGTTACAGGGAGCAAGAAATATGACAGCCCATAACTCTCTCTCTCTCTCTCTCTCTCTCTCTCTCTCTCTCTCTCTCTCTCTCTCTCTCTCTCTGTCACACTCATTCTCTTTTTCTCCTCTCCTTCCTATCACTCTCCCTCCCTCCGGTCTTAGATATAAATGAGTCTCCAGTTGACGTTGTAGTGTGTGTGTGTGTGTGTGTGTGTGTGTGTGTGTGTGTGTGTGTGTGTGTGTGTGTGTGCGTGTTTCTCATTTCGAACACGTTTCCTGTTCTCTCTTCCACTTCTTTTCAATAACGAACAGAAAATACACACATGAATGAAAATACACACACACACACACACACACACACACACACACACACACACACACACACACACACACACACACACACACACAGGCCCCCATATCACCCATTAGTTAACAAGTCCAATAATCATCACAAGAGCGAGGCCATAACAACAACATTCCTACCTTGAATCCATCGTCTCCCTTTCAACATCCCACTGATCACTTCACAACCCATGTCAACACACTTTCTAACAATACAGAGGTTTTCATTGGCTCATTTTGATCTCCGGTTGACACTATTCTCAGGTTTCTCAGTCAATGTTTCCGGGTTTGAAAGGGGGGGTGTTCGTTGCCTATACCTAGCGTCAGTTCGGGAAAAACAAACACCGCTGGTAAACTCATGACAAGACACAAGTTTAATGAGAAAAACTCTTCCTTCGGTGTCCCTATCCCATCTCCTGATGCACCGACGAAAACCCAAACTTTTACAAATCTTTCCGGAATAATGAGGACAATTTCCAAGCGGCGGTCCAGGCGAGTCTCCTTATTCCGCCCTGTTTTCTTTTTCACTTTTCACAAGGTATCTCCAACGTCTCGAAAACAGAACTCTCTAAACACATTTTTTTTTTAATACTTAACAGATCTCTAGATGAAGAAAAATACTCACATCCAATCAATATTCCCTGACAGAGAAGGTTCACGGGTCACCAGATCTATGCCCCAATTCGTAGAAAGACAACAGTATCGGCTTCGACAACGGACCACGAGTTAAAAGTTTGTCTAAGTTTCCCCTGAATTCTTCCCCAGTTTCTGTGTGTAAAATTACCCACTGCCGTCGTGTTGTCTCCTGTAAACTCGGATAAATACTTTTTGTGACGCCTCTCTCCTTTCTCCTTCTCACTCCTGTCTCTTAAGAACCAACACTCTGTCGCGCTTTGAGAGAGAGGGAGTGATAGAAACAGGGAGAGAGAGAGACACAGAGAGAAGGAAAGAAAAACACAGTGATAAATAAAAAAGGTTGTCGGTGAGATGATTATGTACACTCCCAAACACCTGAATCTGACCCCACCTCTCTCTCTCTCTCTCTCTCTCTCTCTCTCTCCCTCCCACCTCCCCATCACACTTCCCCCTTCTCCATCCCTCTCTCTTCCCTCTCTCCTCCTTCCCTCTCACCCCCCTCCCCCTCCTCCAGTTAGTGTTAAGCGACACAATATTAGATGTGACACTCGGTGCCTCTCTCCTGTATGACACTAATAGAGTCTGACAGTGTCACATGATTCCTCTATTTCCATTAGGCCCTGACCTTCCCGTAGTGCCGGCTGTAGAGAGAGAGAGAGAGAGAGACGGGGAGAGAGAGAGAGAGAGAGAGAGGGGGGGTGGGGGGAGATAGAGGGAGAGGGGGGAGAGAAAAAGGTGAGAGAGAGATGGGTGGGAGGAGACGAGAAAGAGAGAAAACGATAAAGGGGGAAAGAGAAATCATGAGAGAGGAAGGTATAGGGAGCGAGATAAGAGAGTGGAAGAGTGAGATACAATATATCCAATCTCTTTTATTACTAACGAGACACAGAAGAGATAAAGAGACGGACACACACACACACACACACACACACACACACACACACACACACACACACACACACACACAGGGACTCACGGTGTTTACGACTGACAAATATTAACAGATGTCTACCAGTGTCAGTGGCCCTCAAAGTGCCGCCAGTGAGTTTATGGCCACCGGGGACAAACACTTCCGTCCGCCCACAACAACAGACGGCCACCAATCACTTACTCCCGACGCTCTCTGTACCTTCTAAAGCGTGGGAACGGTTATCCTGGTGGTAGTGTTATCGTGGGACTCAAGTCACTGAACATATTCCAGGCGCGCAGCCGTAGACAGGGGCGTCATAAACATAACCTCCACTAGGAAACCAGAGACACCCACCCCTGACAGACCGTACCAACGGCACTTCCCTAGCTAACAAGTTTGACGAGCTGGCAACCACAGTCAGGTCAGCCGCCGCTAGCGTCGTTGCCATATGTGAGGCTTGGCAAATTGTGCCTGAAACGTGTCATATTGAGGGATATCAACTCTTTCATCACCTTCGTTCACAAAGACGCGGAGGGGGCGTTGCCCTCTTCTGTCAAGATGACCTACGCCCGTCACGCCTAGATGTTCAAGTCCCAGCAGATGTGGAAGCATTATGGATACGTGTTGTGCCACGAGCCCACCCGCGCAACACTGCTTCCATCATAATCTGTGTGTCATACCATCCGCCTCGCTCACCCACCAGAGACACTCTTATCAATCATCTCATTACCACCTCAGAGTTAGGTACCCATGTGCCAAGTTAGTATTATGTGGGGATTATAACGAAATTGACACCACTGATATCCAGGACCAGCTGTCACTATCACAAGTTGTGACCTTCCCCACACACGGTCAAAATACCCTTGACCTTATCTTAAATGACTTAGAGGACCAGTACCAACCACCTCAACCAATGCCTCCTATCAGGTGTAGCACTCACCTATCAGTGCTCTGGTCCCCAGCTGCCACTACCAGCCAGGTGCAGAGACCCTACATCAAGACCTACAGGCCGATTACTGACTATGAAGTGTGGATGACGTGGACACCAAATGGATAAATTATACCAACACCACCACGGAAGCTCACCACCACTTCTTCCCCGATAAGTCCGTCAGATCTCACCCACCTGCTTGCCCTGGATCACACCTCGGATCAAAAGACTTATACAACAGAGAGACAGAGCCTTTCATCTCAATGACCACAACCGCTACAGGTCCCTTTGTAACCGAGTCATCCGCGAAATACTCACTGCAAAGAAGTCCCACTACCACACCAAGCTGCAACACCTGAAGCAGACCCCTCCCCTTCCTTAGCCATCTCACTAATGTTGACGCAGCTGAGCAATCAAATAACCATTTCGCTACTATATGCCAGACGCTCCCCCGGCTTGACACAACCACTCTCCCTGCTTACCTACCAGCCCCCCTTCCCACTGACTTAGTAGAAGAATTTGAAGTAGCAAAACGTCTGGACAAACTAAAGTTAAAACGCTCTACCACCCCCATTGACTTACCAATGAAACTCTTCAAGGAGTTCTCCCCGGAGCTTGCTAAGCCCCTCTGCTCCACCATCAATGCTTCTCTCAGTCAAGCCAGATGCCCAGCTGACTGGAAGATTTCTTGTGTGTCACCAGTGCCCAAGTCAACCAGCCCACAATCCTTAAATCAGCTACGACCCATTGCAATCACCCCAATACCCAGCTTAATCTGTGAAAGTTTTGTGTTCGACTGGGCTTATGCTGATATTGCAGGAGCCGTAGATCCTCAGCAATTTGGCAATATGAAAACTTCCTCCACCACTCACTGTCTTGTCAGCTTTCTCGACCACATATACCGCCATCTGGAGAAATGAAAAACGTCTGTAGCTGTCGCCTTCATTGACTTCACTAAGGCATTCGACCTCGTCGACCTCAATTTAATCATCAACAAAGCTATCGACCTCGGGTTTCGAAGAAGTCTTATACCATGGCTTACAGACTTCCTTAGTGGCCGATGCCAAGCTGTACGCTTCCGAGGGGCTGT
>CAUDMG010001590.1:972500-985000 GCA_958450375.1 Homarus gammarus | reverse complement strand
TTTATGGAGTTGGGTTTGCCATCCGCCAACGCATCCTACACAGACTAACTGAAATGCCTATTGGGATCAACGAGCGCCTCATGACGCTTCGAATCCCACTCGTCATGCCTTCTTCATCAGTGCATACGCCCCAACACTGGATGCAGAGGATGACATCAAGGAGGCCTTTTACAGCACTTAACGGGTGGTGTGGCGGTAAAATTAACTAATTCCAATAAAATTCATTTATAATATTGGAATTAGTTAATCTTAACGCCACACCACCCCGTTAAGTACTGTACTGCGGTGTCCCCCATGACTCATTTAGTTTAAAACTCGAGTTGAAACACGACGATCCTCTTCAAGGGAAGATGTTGTTTAATAATACGGGCGTCAGCATCGGATCAAATGTGCAACTCAAGCCTTTGGCGGACTCCGAAACCGTGTTTTCAGCTGTAGGGAGCTGAAATCACCTACAAAGCTGCATGTATATCGACCAGTGATCTTCCCCACCCTGCTATATGGCAGTGAGACATGGGTCACATACAGGAGGCACCTCAAGAGGCATGAAAATTTTCACCAACCTAGTCTATGTTCCATTTTCCGAGTTTGCTGGGAAGACAAGAAAACAAATGCCAGTAGTCTTACTGACACCAACTGTAGGAGCATCGAGGCTACCATTATCCACGAACAACTACGCTGGACTGGCCATGTTATCCGCATGGACGACAGTAGACTGCCAAAGCAGCTACTTTACAGTCACCTAACGAATAGTAAACGTAACGCTGGCGGGCAACTGAAAAGGTATAAGGATAGTCTTAAGACAAACCTGAAAAAGTGCTAAATTGACCCCTCACCTGGGAGACGATTACTCCACACCGTAACGCTTGGAGGAGCACCACACAAGAAGGTGTCAGTACTTTCGAGTTAACCCGACTACAAACTGAGGCAGACAAGCGCCAACGAGGGAAGACGCTGCCATCCGCCCCTCCCACACTAGATGCAGCAGTCCACATGTGCAACGAATGTGAACGAACGTGCGGGTTCCGTATGGGCCTCCTAAGTCACCTCAAAACTCACCAACCTAGGTGACATCCTTAATAACTCATATCATTGTATCATAGCTGGATGATCGTGTGTGTGTGTGTGTGTGTGTGTGTGTGTGTGTGAATAAACGAGTATACAGGAGGTCCAACACCAAACTTACAGATCTCTCTCTCTCTCTCTCTCTCTCTCTCTCTCTCTCTCTCTCTCTCTCTCTCACACACACACAAGCCTTAGGAAATCTTACATTTCTAGTTAGGAGGGAGACAAAAAATGTACCTGCAAGAATCCTCAAGAGATTTTTGAAACACAACCACCACAACTCAACAGAATAGAGAATTGTAAGTTGGGTAGACGAGACAAGAGGCTGGTGCCGAACTTGTCCAGAGGAGGTCCTTCAGGTTGACTTCCAAGTGACACTTACTCCTTCCTCTCTTGCCTCCTCCTCCTCCTCCTCCTCTTTCATCTCCTCTTACTACTCTTCCTCTTCTTATTTCTTCTTTCTGTTATTTCCTATTCTTGTAATCCTCCTCCTCCTTTATTTGTTTCTCCTATCTTCCTCTTCCTCCTCCTCATTCTCCTATCTTCCTCCTCCATTTCCTCTAACTACTCCTTCTCCTCCTCTGATCTTACCTCTCTTTTTATTCTCGTCTTTTGTCTCTTATCTCTCCTTATCTTCCATCCACTCTCTCTCTCTCTCTCTCTCTCTCTCTCTCTCTCTCTCTCTCTCTCTCTTTCTCCTTTCCGCCTCCCCGTTATTCCTTCTTCTTCCCTCCCCTTCTCCCCTTTTTCTCTCTTTCTGTCTTCCTTCCCTTCTCCATGACTTTCTCCTTATCTCTTTCCTACCTCCCTCTTCTCTTCTATTCTCTTCTCTTCTCCTTTCGCCCTCCATCATCTTTCCCTTTCTTTCTCCATTTTCTTTCCTGTTCTCACCATCTCTCCCTCTTCCTCCTTCCTTTCCCCCATTCTCTCCGTCTATCTCTCTTCCTCCCCTCCTTATTTCTCTCCCTCTCTCCCTCTTTCACCTTCACTTCTCCCATTCTCTCCGTCTATCTCTCTTCCTCCCCTCCTCATTTCTCTCTCCGTCTCTCCCTCTTCCACCTTCACTTCTCCCATTCTCTCCGTCTATCTCTCTTCCTCTCCCTCCTCATTTCTCTCCCTCTCTCCCTCTTCCACCTTCACTTCTCCCATTCTCTCCGTCTATCTCTCTTCCTCCACCTCCTCATTTCTCTCCCTCTCTCCCGCTTCCACCTTCACTTCTCCCATTCTCTCCGTCTATCTCTCTTCCTCCCCTCCTCATTTCTCTCCCTCTCTCCCTCTTCCACCTTCACTTCCCCCATTCTCTCCGTCTATCTCTCTTCCTCCACCTCCTCATTTCTCTCTCCGTCTCTCCCTCTTCCACCTTCACTTCTCCCATTCTCTCCGTCTATCTCTCTTCCTCCACCTCCTCATTTCTCTCCCTCTCTCCCTCTTCCACCTTCACTTCTCCCATTCTCTCCGTCTATCTCTCTTCCTCCCCTCCTCATTTCTCTCCCTCTCTCCCTCTTCCTCCTTCACTTCTCCCATTCTCTCCGTCTATCTCTCTTCCTCCACCTCCTCATTTCTCTCCCTCTCTCCCTCTTCCTCCTTCCTTTCCCCCATTCTCTCCGCCTATCTCTCTTCCTCTCCTCCTCATTTCTCTCTCCCTCTCTCCTCACCGCCTCCACTTCAGTAGTTTGAAGGCCTCTTAGGAACTTCAGGTTAAGAGGGCCACCTGGAAACTTTCTCGGAAGTAAATAGAAAGTATAAAGCGAAAGTTAATAGAAAGTAAGGAGTAAAAAGTAAGAAATGAGTTAATAAGTAAGAGAAAGTTAATAAAGAGGTAGAAAGTAAATAGAAAGTAATAAAAATTTAAAAGAAAGCAATAAAAAGTTATTTGAAAGTAACTAAAAAGTAAAAAGCAACAGAAAGTTATGAGGAAGTAACTACAAAATAGAAAGTAAGGTTAAGATAATCGCAACTATTAGAAAGTTTTTAGAAAGATAAAAAAAAAGTTGTTGGTGACTATACAGTAGTGTGTAACTGACCTACAACACAATACAACCTAAAACACCTTAATTATAACACGTGGTAATATATTATAACACGTGGTAATACATTATAACACGTGGTAATATTATAACACGTGGTAATACATTATAACACGTGGTAATACATTATAACACGTGGTAATATATTATAACACGTGGTAATACATCATAACACGTGGTAATACATTATAACACGTGGTAATACATCATAACACGTGGTAATACATCATAACACGTGGTAATACATTATAACACGTGGTAATACATCATAACACGTGGTAATACATTATAACACGTGGTAATACATCATAACACGTGGTAATACATTATAAAACGTGGTAATACATTATAAAACGTGGTAATACATATTAACACGTGGTAATACATTATAACACGTGGTAATACATTATAACACGTGGTAATACATCATAACACGTGGTAATACATCATAACACGTGGTAATACATTATAACACGTGGTAATACATCATAACACGTGGTAATACATTATAACACGTGGTAATACATCATAACACGTGGTAATACATTATAACACGTGGTAATACATTATAAAACGTGGTAATACATTTTAACACGTGGTAATACATTATAACACGTGGTAATACATCATAACACGTGGTAATACATCATAACACGTGGTAATACATCATAACACGTGGTAATACATGATAACACGTGGTAATACATCATAACACGTGGTAATACATGATAACACGTGGTAATACATGATAACACGTGGTAATACATGATAACACGTGGTAATACATGATAACACGTGGTAATACATCATAACACGTGGTAATACATCATAACACGTGGTAATACATCATAACACGTGGTAATACATCATAACACGTGGTAATACATCATAACACGTGGTAATACATCATAACATTACTTAAGGAATAGTTAATTGGGTGACCTCCAGACCGTAATGGAAGCGCGAGACAACGAGAATCAACTTCCTCTACCTCCCTTCATCTCCCTCCTTCTTTCCTTCACCTTCCTCCCTCTCTCTCTCTCCCAGCCTTCTCTCCCTCTACCTCCCTTCCTTCCCTCCTTCCTTTCCTTCACCTTCTTCCCTCTCGCTCTCTCTCTCTCCACCTCCCTTCATCTCCCTCCTTACCTCCCTTTACCTCCCTCCCTTGTCTCCTTCATCGCCTTCCTCCCTTCTCGTCGTCTATTCCATCTCCCTCGCTCCCTCCCTACCAACCCACCCTCCTACCCTACCAACCCACCCTCCTTCCCTACCAACCCACCACTCCTTCCCTACCAACCCACCCTCCTACCCTACCAACCTACCCTCCTACCCTACCAACCCACCCTCCATCCCTACCAACCCACCCTCCTTCCCTACCAACCCACCCTCCTACCCTACCAACCCACCCTCCTACCCTACCAACCCACCCTCCTACCCTACCAACCCACCCTCCTACCCTACCAACCCACCCTCCTACCCTACCAACCCACCCTCCTACCCTACCAACCCACCCTCCTACCCTACCAACCCACCACTCCTTCTCAAGTCTTCCACACAGCAACAGGAATGCGTCGCCTCATCCACCTCTGCCTAAGTTAAGGTAATGAGAAGTGTTGATGAACTATGTCAAGCAGCCCAGAGTTGTCTAATGAGGTGGGTACACAGCCAGCCCCCTCTCTCCTTACAACAACAACAACAACAACAACTACAACAACTACAACAACCTCCTCCTGCTGCTAGTGGTGATGCTGCCCGAGACGTGGAACTTACAGGTATGATCATCAAAACGTCACCTGCGCTTGATGTTAATTAGTTTGGGTTTGTGAGTAATATTCGGTACTTACAGTCGTGTGTGTGTGTGTGTGTGTGTGTGTGTGTGTGTGCTGGTCTCTCTCTCTCTCTCTCTCTCTCTCTCTCTCTCTCTCTTTGACAATAAACCAAGGAATAAAAATAACTAAATAAATAAATAAATACAAACCCTACCCACACGGAGCTGATGTGACTGATGGAACACAAACGAAGGAGAAACAGCAAAAAACCAAAGAAAGGAAAAAAAAATAACAAGAGAAATTGGGTGAGTAAGATAAGAGAGAAAAATGGGTAATTTGATAGAGGAGCCAATTTGTGGAAGTTAGATGTCAAGACCAACCCTTCGCTGGTAATGGGGGGGGGGGGGGGGAAGGGGTCTGTCTCTCTCTCTCTCTCTCTCTCTCTCTCTCTCTCATCATTCCACCTTTCGTTAGGCATCAGTATCAGTGATTTTTTTTCTTAATTCCCACTTAATTCCTATTTCATTCATCATTCATTCCTACTGCATTATTATTTCATTCGTAGTTCATGCTTAGTTCATTTCTATGTCATTCCTTATTCATCCTTGCTTCATTCCTAATTAATTCCTATTTCATTACCACTTCATTCCTGTTAGGTGTTCTCAAGCCTCCGTCTCTCACTCGTGACACCAAATTCTGTATGAAGTAACATGAAAGAATTGAGAATCGATGCAACGTGTCCTATATGATACTGTTAGACCATGTCAGTGTAATGTTACTGTTAGACCATGTCAGTGTAATGTTACTGTTAGACCATGTCAGTGTAATGTTACTGTTAGACCATGTCAGTGTAATGTTACTGTTAGACCATGTCAGTGTAATGTTACTGTTAGACCATGTCAGTGTAATGTTACTGTTAGACCATGTCAGTGTAATGTTACTGTTAGACCATGTCAGTATAATGTTACTGTTAGACCATGTCAGTGTAATGTTACTGTTAGACCATGTCAGTGTAATGTTACTGTTAGACCATGTCAGTATAATGTTACTGTTAGACCATGTCAGTGTAATGTTACTGTTAGACCATGTCAGTATAATGTTACTGTTAGACCATGTCAGTGTAATGTTACTGTTAGACCATGTCAGTGTAATGATACTGTTAGACCATGTCAGTGTAATGTTACTGTTAGACCATGTCAGTGTAATGTTACTGTTAGACCATGTCAGTGTAATGTTACTGTTAGACCATGACAGTGTAATGTTACTGTTAGACCATGTCAGTGTAATGATACTGTTAGACCATGACAGTGTAATGTTACTGTTAGACCATGTCAGTGTAATGATACTGTTAGACCATGTCAGTGTAATGTTACTGTTAGACCATGTCATTGTAATGATACTGTTAGACCATGTCAGTGTAATGTTTCTGTTAGACCATGTCAGTGTAATGTTACTGTTAGACCATGTCAGTGTAATGTTAAATTATGTTAGATTATGTTAATGTAATGTTAGTGTTAAATTATTTTGAACCACGTCAGTGTAATGTATGTTAGATTATGTTTGATTAACGTTAGATTACGTCAGGGAGTGTCAGATTATATTATTATTATTATTAATATTATTATTTTTTTTACGGGGATTAGCCCACCCGGGCACAGGTCACTGACCCACATCGGGGCCTGGGGGGCGAAAATATTATTATTATTATTATTATTATTATTATTATTATTATTATTATTATTCATAGTAAATAAATTTTATAATAAAAAATAAAAAAATTTAAATTAAATAATAAAATATTAATGAAAATATTAATAACATTAATAATAATAATAATAATAAAAATAATAATAATAATAATAATAATAATAATAATAATAATTATCGAGACCCTGCAATTGTGTACAGGAGGCAGAAAACTCTACGGTTTACACCACCCATATTTCACTATGTTCCTTGGGATCATACAGTATTGTATATTAATAATAATAATAATAATAATAATAATAATAATAATAATAATAATAATAATAATAATAACAATATTAATAATAATAAAGAACCATAAATACAAAATGAAAAAAAAAGATCAAAAGTGAGAACCAATATATGTATGTTGTGTTGTCAATAGTAAGAGAAACAATTGAGACCATGCAGTTGTGTGTAAATGAGGCAGAGAGTCAGATCATCAACCTGGGACTTGGTCACATATGGCAGCAGGGTCTACCATTAGACAACACATTATGCTTCCAATATCTTCCCAGGCGGTAGTACCTCCCTGTCTCATAGCTGCCTACTACCTACTGCCTGTAGCATATGTCATTATATATCGAAGTGTTAGGTTAATGTTGAGGATAATATTACAGGACAATATTACAGCCTATCAGATATATATTAGAGTGTGTCATTGTAGAGAAGAAGAGACATCACATTCACACAGACTACTGGTATACTGCAGTATGTCAGTGTAAGCCAAGGTATGTCAGGATCTATCAGCATTAAGCCAGGACATGTCAGGATATATCAGAGTGTGTTAGAGTAAGTCAGAACACGTCAGGATATGTCAGGGTATGTCAGCATTAAGCCAGGATATATCAGAGTGTGTTAGAGTAAGTCAGAACACGTCAGGATATGTCAGGGTATGTCAGCATTAAGCCAGGATATATTAGAGTGTGTTAGAGTAAGTCAGAACACGTCAGGATATGTCAGGGTATGTCAGCATTAAGCCAGGATATATCAGAGTGTGTTAGAGTAAGTCAGAACACGTCAGGATATGTCAGGGTATGTCAGCATTAAGCCAGGATATGTCAGAGTGTGTTAGAGTAAGTCAGAACACGTCAGGATATGTCAGGGTATGTCAGCATTAAGCCAGGATATATCAGAGTGTGTTAGAGTAAGTCAGAACACGTCAGGATATGTCAGGGTTTGTCAGCATTAAGCCAGGATATGTCAGAGTGTGTTAGAGTAAGTCAGAACACGTCAGGATATGTCAGGGTATGTCAGCATTAAGCCAGGATATATTAGAGTGTGTTAGAGTAAGTCAGAACACGTCAGGATATGTCAGGGTTTGTCAGCATTAAGCCAGGATATATTAGAGTGTGTTAGAGTAAGTCAGAACACGTCAGAGTAAGGAGGAGGAGAGTTCACATAGAGAGCAGCTGCCGGCCCAATATGCAAATGTGGACGAGAGAGGCAGAGGCGACCTGTTATATGGCCAGATACTTGATACTCACTTGTAAATGTGACCTGCTGAGAGAGAGAGAGAGAGAGAGAGAGAGAGAGAGAGAGAGAGAGAGAGAGAGAGAGAGAGAGAGAGAGAGAGAGAGAGAGAGAGAGATCACTTTAAACCAACGGCCCCATGAACCATCAGTGATTAATGACGTAGAATATGAAAGAAAGAAAAAAGTTGATGAAATTTTCAACAGCAAGATTAGAGATGCGTTTAGTCAGCACCGCCAACCACAGTCAAGGTAAAACAGATCTTACAGTCGACGTGCTTAAAGGCGAGAGTTGAACGGGGCGGTGTGGGCGAGGCTGCCAAGATACACTAGTCTCCCCTGACATGTAAACAACGGCGTGAGGAGAGGGGGGGTGGGTGGGGGGGGCAAGTAATGGGTAATCGCTAAATTCAACCTAAGACTCTACAATGGTCACCTCCAATGAGATATCAGTAGTTATTCAATTACCAGGTCATTGGAGGTCATTGTTAATTACCCTTTGAGACCAGAACCTTCACATAGTTGATGATGATGATGATGATGATGATGATTATGATGATGATGATGATGATGATGATGACAACAAAGGCTCCACCACCAACAACCAATAAATGACCTCAATATTCCGAGGCAGCCAATCAAACCCAACCTTACCTCGCTGACTAACACTCTCAACCCCTATTGGCTGACTGACTATAGAAAGCAAGCGTTACTATATTCACCCCAGCACAGAATTCTTACCAAGATCTTGACAAACACTGACGCAACACGAAGGTACAATGGCCAACCAATGTGCGTGTGAGTAACCGGACTAAACGAGACACAAAACTTTTAAAAGACTCTCTTGTAGCAACGACAATTACAACTACAACAACTACAACAACTACAACAACTACATCTACAGCTATAACCACAACAACAACAGCGACAGCAACAGCACTATACATTATAACACTGAACATATCCTCAAGGGTTAACAAAGGCGGAAGGCACACCCCATGACCAGGAACCACATTAATATGTACAGAATATTTATGAATCCGAACCCGTGAATCCCCTTGTGGATCTGAAACCAGGAATCAATGTTAAGCGATATATTGAACCTTGTGAATCAGAACTCCCTGAATCTGAATTTCTGAACCTTAATTAATCCGAACCCCTGAACTTTTATGAACTCGAACCCCTGAACCTTTACTTGTTCAAACCGTTGAATATTTATTAAGTCAGACACTAAATCCTGTGAACCTAAACATAAACCCGGCAGTAGGTTATTAGAGGCTGGTGGGCCCATCAAAGAGAACTCTCGCTTTAAAAGAGAGATAATGACGAGACCGAGAGATAAAAACACCTTACTTCCCGCCTATCTCACATAAGGTCTCATCACAGAAAACGGGAATATATCATAGACAACTAAAGGTCACGTCACACGAACCCTGGCACCTATAGCAAGTGTTTGTCACGATACTGCACATTAGGTACCTGTGACCTATACTAGCAGGTGTAGGTCTTGGCTACTTCCCTTCTGAGGCAGTGTCATGTCCTCTGTGTCGTGGGTGGAGGAGGAGGAGGCAGTGGGTGTGTCGTGGGTGGAGGAGGAGGATGCAGTGGGTGTGTCGTGGGTGGAGGATGAGGAGGCAGTGGGTGTGTCGTGGGTGGAGGAGGAGGATGCTGTGGGTGTGTCGTGGGTGGAGGAGGAGGATGCAGTGGGTGTGTCGTGGGTGGAGGAGGAGGAGGCAGTGGGTGTGTCATGGGTGGAGGAGGAGGAGGAGGCAGTGGGTGTGTCGTGGGTGGAGGAGGAGGCAGTGGGTGTGTCGTAGGTGGAGGAGGAGGAGGCAGTGGGTGTGTCGTGGGTGGAGGAGGAGGAGGCAGTGGGTGTGTCGTGGGTGGAGGAGGAGGAGGCAGTGGGTGTGTCGTGGGTGGAGGAGGAGGAGGAGGAGGCAGTGGGTGTGTCGTGGGTGGAGGAGGAGGATGAAGTGGGTGTGTCGTGGGTGGAGGAGGAGGAGGCAGTGGATGTGTCGTGGGTGGAGGAGGAGGAGGCAGTGGGTGTGTCGTGGGTGGAGGAGGAGGATGAAGTGGGTGTGTCGTGGGTGGAGGAGGAGGAGGCAGTGGGTGTGTCGTGGGTGGAGGAGGAGGATGAAGTGGGTGTGTCGTGGGTGGAGGAGGAGGAGGCAGTGGATGTGTCGTGGGTGGAGGAGGAGGAGGCAGTGGATGTGTCGTGGGTGGAGGAGGAGGAGGCAGTGGATGTGTCGTGGGTGGAGGAGGAGGAGGCAGTGGGTGTGTCGTGGGTGGAGGAGGAGGAGGCAGTGGGTGTGTCGTGGGTGGAGGAGGAGGAGGCAGTGGGTGTGTCGTGGGTGGAGGATCAATGCTGTTCAGGTAGGATGAGGTTTCTGTCTGAAAATTTCCAGATTGAGTCACTGTTACTTCGTCTGTTCTGGGATCATCAAAAGGCTGTGTTGGTGCAGCCTCTCTGTTGTGGGTCTTCACCGTCGTCGCCTCCTTCAGTAGTCAACAGAAGATGGTGTCAGCAGTCCTGGATCGTGGCTTTTAACACCTGCTGTTCGTCTTAACGTCTTGGTAGATCCAGGCGCTAGTGGTCTCAACGCGTCTTAAGAACCACAGTTTTGTGTCCACGTGTTGTTGTGTCCGGAACCTCGTCGTGGACACCTTCAGGATGTGGTTTGTTTTGGTGTTTAAGCGTTGGTGAGTCCATGTTGAGCACCGCAGGAAGGTCTGGTAAATAGAGAACCTTTTAGCTTACTTCCTTCACATTCTCTTATTGTGAGACGTAACACACAAGGATGTAATAAGTCTTTCTGTGTAATTCTGTCTTTCGATTGGGTCCTTTCTGTTGTCTTTTTATGCAGGGACAACAAGAGATGCGGTGATGTACAGGAAGGTGCCAGTGTATCTCATCTTACCCGGGTGCTTGAGGCGTAAAACACATTAAAATGTTGCTGGTTGAGTTGTATTCCAGACCTGTTGTTGACATTCTTGTCGCTCTCTCCTCCGGCAAATAAGGAAAATGTCACAACTTAACTCGTCCAGAACCTCGAATTTACTCACCTCCTCCTCGCCGCCGCCGTTAACTTCTTCAGGAGTTTAGATGAGGTGATGTAGTTGGACTTGGCATATCTCAAAAGAAAAAAAAAATTGTTACTTAAGCTGTGAGTCGATAAGTCGCTAAGAAGTACTTCAGGAGGTCTTAACACCACCTGAATATTTGCTGTAGTTCCTCGTCACCGGCTCCTTCAAGAGTAAGTTTGGAGGTCTTAGTTTGAATTGTTAGTGAACTATTTTTGTTTTAGTTTTTGTGGGTTTTTTTAATTTTGACGAACAAGTTACACTGAAGAGCGAACCCAGATTCCAGAGTGACGTGTTTTCCGAAATGCTGCGCCGCTAACTTGGCTGCTTCATTCCGTATTCCCGTCTACCATTTACCCCAGTTTTATGTTAACCCTCACAAGGACGAGTCAGAGAGAGAGAGAGACAGACACACAGACAGGGAGAGTGAGAGACAGGCAGAAAGAGATAAAGGAGAAAGAGAGAGAGAGAGAGAGAGAGAGGGGGGGGTAGTGGGAGTTAGAAACAGTGAGTAATGGACACAGTTCAGAACGTGTGTGTGTGTGTGTGTGTGGAATACTGTACATCACACCCTCTGACCCAGGTGGCTGAGGTCATACATACATACATACATACATGCATGGTTCAAACTGTCTCCTTCTCATTATTAAAAACAAACAAGGTGACACAAACACACAATTACTCCCTGTTTGCTTTTAATAAACTTTCATCAAGATTTTAATTATTTTCTTTCCGAAGTCTGAACCACCATAATATTTTCCTCCCATGTCTGTATTATGACACACACACACACACACACACACACACACACACACACACACACACACACACACACACACACAAACACACACACAATTTACATACGTCCATCACCAGAGAAAAACAATTACAATACCAAAAAATGGGCGCTGAAAATGTCATAATTTAATAACAGATTAATAGAACCATTTGCCATTTAAAACGAAATAAATAATTGATATTTTGGGGAATTAATTACACGTCGCTTCAATTATTAAGAGTTCCATGACAACACAGTGTTATTAGCCACCAGGTGTTGTGAAGGTGTAGACTATAACATCCGTCTGTTGTTATTTGTTGGGGTATTGTAATTTATAACCCCACCTCACAACCTCTTAAGACCTAAATCCCCCCTCCCCCCCTCCCCTACACAACCAACCTACAACCCCTCTACACAATCCTCCAACACAACAATGCCTCCACCTCCTCTCCGCCAACACAATCCTCCAACACAACAACGCCTCCATCTCCTCTCCGCCAACACAATCCTCCAACACAACAATGCCTCCACCCCCTCTCCCCCACACTCCAACAACACCACC